>JALNQF010000729.1:0-15404 GCA_028456385.1 Ophiosphaerella korrae | reverse complement strand
GTAAATAGTAAATAAAGCTATCTAAGTAAGTACTAGGTATATATACCTAGTAGCTTACTAAGCGCTAACTAAAAGTAAAAAGGTAGTTAAATATTAGTAAGTTATAAACTTACTAATATTAGTACAAAAATAAAAAGTATAAGAGATAACTCTCTTATACGTCTCTCTCCTTTTAAAGAGTAAATTCCTAGAGCTTAAAAAGGGCTCTAATTAACTAATAATACCTATTAGGTAGTAGTAGTAGTAGCTAGAGTTAAAGAGGTTAACTATTTTTAGAGTTAAAATTATTATTTATAAAGTATAGAGCTAAAGTTTTTACTAATTTTAGTATAAAATTAAGACCTACGTAACTTCTATATATAAAATATATTAACTATAAACTTTTTTTTACTACTTCTACTCTACACTAATAAAATTAAACCTAAAAGTATTTATATATAGTATAAGAGAAGGTAAAGTTAATACTACTAAGAAACTTAATAGCGCTAGATCTTTATATAGGTACTTACTATAGATATAGGCTTTGTAATAAGTAGGTTTATTAATATAGGGGACTTAGTAAGCTTAATATTTATAAGTATTAGGGAGTAAGTGTAATAGGACTAATTACTAAGGTTAACTTCCTAGTGCCTAAGAAGTTATTAGTAAATTATAAGTTAATAGCAAAAGCCTATATAGTAATCTATAATAACTATAAATAATAAAAGATGTTTTACAACTATCTTGTATTAGTGTTCTATAGTTAAAGGATTAAATTACTAATACTATCCTAATAATACGCATTACTATTAACTATATACTTATACTATTTATCTAGCTTCGCAACTTTATAAATACTAAGATCGTAAATTTATAAATTTATTACGTGTCTAGCTTTATAACTTTGTAAATACTAAAATTATAAATTTACGAATTTATTACGTATCTAAGTTGTAGTTAGTTTTCTAATCTAGATTATTACTCCGCTTATCCTATATTTTGTTAGTAACTAAGTTAAGACTAATTAGCTCTATCTAGTATTCTCTTGTTATAGTCGTAATACTATCCTCTCTTCTAAGTAGGCCCTTATTAATCTACTCTAGAGCTAAAGTTATTAGTCCTATTTCTTTATTAATCTCTAGCTCTTTATTACTCTCTATACCTTCTTATTCTTAACATAATAAACTTCTTCTTATAGCTTGTATTATTTATAATAGGGTTAAAATATTCTCCTACTATTATTATACTAAGTTAGGCCTTTTATACTTTATATCCTTAAAAGATAGTAAATATTATAATAAGTATATTCTTACTAATATTTAGTATAAGTATAATTTATTAGGTATTTTACTTATAGAGTATAAGTATTTAATTACTATATAATTATTTTCTACTAAATTATATAGGGCGAGCTATTAATAAGGCTTAAGTATAACTATTATTATAGCTTACTATAGCTAAGGCTAAGTATAAGTTAACTCTTTATAAGCTAGTAAAGCTTTATTCTTATATTAAGCGTCTTTATAAGATAAAGGCTTATAATAACGCTAAGTTATCTAAATAGTCTCGTGTAATAGAGGCTAAGTTAAACTTTAATAATATAGTTAGGGCTACTCTAGCTCCTATTATATTAAACGCTCCTATCGCCTCTCTATCTAGTAGTAGTAATATTAGTTTTCTTAGTTTACTACTAGGCGTTCTAGAGGGTTTTAATTTTAGAAGTTCTTTAGTATCTTAAAGTAGTTAAGGTTTTCTTCTAGTTCTTAGGTATCTTCCTATAGTTATCCTTTCTCGTCTATACTTATCTATTTTACTAAGTAGTAATTCCTACTATTATAGAACTAGTATACTAAGATTTCTTTAACTTCTTATTCTTCTTATTCTCTATACGTATCTACTTTATATACTAGTAGTTCTACGTCTTATAGTACTTGTTCTAGTAGTAATATATAAAATATTAGGTATATCCTTATTTTATCTAGTAGCTTTAATTTAAATATAACTAGCGTAACTTTTTTCTTAATTTTGTATAGTCCTATCTTAGTATAGTCTAGTTTTAAACTTAGTTTCTTACTCTTAATATTTTTTTATACTAACTATACTTTTTCTCTCTCTTTAAATTAGGGTCCTTCTTTATATTTCTTATTATAGTATTTTACTATTTAATTATATAGGAATTCTATATCCTATCTTAATTAATTATATATTTCCTTTATTCTATTTACAAAGTTTTCTCCTCTTAGAGTCTATAATTCTATATTCTTTAGTATTCTATATACGCTAAGGTTAAATCTATAGTTTATAAAGAAGAGTAATACTCTTATTACTATATTCTTTACGCTGTTGTATACTAGTTATACTATAGGTAGTAGCTATACCTAGTTATTCTAGTTATAGTTAAAGTAGTATCTTAAGTATTATTTTACTATTTAATTTGCTTGTTCTAATTATCTATCTATTTATAGATAATATACTATTAACATTATATATTATATTCCTAATTACGCTATTATTATTTTCTATAGTTTTAATATAAATTATACGTCTCTATCTATAATAATTTTATCTAGGATACTATACTAGCTTATTATAGTTCCTAAAACCTAGTATATAGTAACTTTTATCTTACTTTTCTCTTTATATAGTTTAAAGTATATATACTTTATAAGTTTATCTACTATTATAAGTATTCTATTATACTCTACTCCTAATATTAAATCTTTAGACTTAAGTAGCTTTGTAATAAAGTCTATTATAATAACTTTTTATAGTTATCTTAGTACTTTTACTAGTTATAGTATTCTATATAGTATATATCTATTATACTTATTTCTCTAGTATTCTATATAGTCTTGTAGTACTTCTTCTACTAATTATCTTACTTTTAGGATATAGTAGTCTTATAGTAGTCTATTTAATATTTTCTTAATACTTTAGTAACTATATACTAGTAGCTTATAGAATTACTATATAAATTCTCTCTAAATCTTTCTTAGAATATATATTCTTCTATATACTTATATAAGTCCTTTTTAGATCTCTAATTTTTCTATTTCTTTAGATACTTCTTACGTTATTTTCTAAATCTATTTATCTAGCTTACTACTTATTCTTTTAAGTATAGTAGCTATTTTAAGTATATTTAAGATTAAATATTCTACTTCGTTCTTAACTAGAACTATACTAGTAGCGCTTACTTCTTCTTATAAGTCTAATCTTCTACTAAGGGCGTTTATAAATTAGTTGTCTTTCCCTTTTATATATATAATTTCTATATTAAATATTAATAGAAACTCCTACTATCTTATATATTATTATAATAGTTCTTTATTTAGTATAAATCCTATAAGATTCTTATAGTCTATATAGACCTTTGTTTAGTATTTTACTCTTTATAAGTATACTCTCTATTACTTAAATACTTTATAGATTACTAGTATCTCTTTATTATAAATTAAGTAGTTAAGCTCTACTAGCTTTATTTTCTTAGAGAAGTATTTAACTAAGTATTTTTATTTAGTCCTTAGATCTTCTTGCATTAGTACTATTCTGTAGACTAAGTTAGATATATCTGTTTTTACTATTACTAGTAGGTCTAGGTTATATATTCTAATAACTAGGTTTTCTATAAACTTTCTTTTAATCTTATTAAATACTTCTTTATATTCCTTTATCTATTTAAATAGTATATCTTTCTTTATAAGTCTTGTAATTAGTTCTATATCTTTAAACTATCTTACTATTAACTTTTTATAAAAGTTAGCTAGGCTATAGAATTATTATACTTTTTTTAGGTTTTTAGGTATTAGCTATTTATTAATTAATTTAATTATTACTAGGTTAATCTTAATTTTTCTTAGTTCTATAATAAATCCTAGAAAATCTATTTCTTTTATATAGAATTTGTATTTTCTTATCTTAAGAAATAATTTATTTTCTACTAGCTTTTCTAGTACCTTATATACGTGTTACACGTGTTCTTTCTCTATTTCTAAGAATATAAAGATATTGTCTAGGTATATAAATATAAATATATCTAAGTATTCTCTTAATACTATATTAATTCTTTCTTAAAACGCAGCTAGTACGTTCATTAATCTAAATAGTATAACTAAATATTTATATAGTCTCTATTATATTCTAAACACTATTTTCTATTTATTACTTTTTCTAATTCTAATCTAGTAGTAAGCGTTCTAGATATCTAGTTTTATAAAGATTTTTACTTTCTTTAGTTTAGCTTATATCTTATCTATTTATAGTAAAGGGTATTAGTTTTTATTTATAACTACGTTAGTTTTTCTAAAATCTACGTAGGGCCTTTTATTACTTATTCTTTTTTTATCTATAAATATAAGTCTATATACTACTAAGGATTTAGATTCTTATATCTATCTTTTCTTAATTGCGTTTTTAATAAATACTTATTTAATCTTAAATTCTTCTTTTATCTTTTTATAGACTAGGCTTTATCTAACGTTTTTTCCTTCTTCTATTTCTATTACTAAGTCCTATAGCTAATATTCTAGAAGGTAGTCTTTTAGCTCTATAAGCTATAGTTCTTATTTCTTATATTCTTCTAGGAATTCTCCTTTATAGGTACTTATATTAGCTCTTAGCTTTTCTATTTTATAGTAGCTAATTCTTCTTATTCTTTAATTAATATATAGGTTAACTATCTATAACTATAGTATTCTTAGTATAATTTCTTATTTATTATTAATTGTTATTATATCTATAACTATATTATTAATCTTTATCTCTTCTAGTTCTAGTATAGAGAAAACTATCTTAAACCTAATAAGTTCTTAGAATAGTTTTCCTTTAATTATACTTAACTATTAAGAGTATCTTTTTATTATATAACGTATTCTTTAGTTTTCTACAAACTTTTTTAATATAAAGTTTCTTATAGCTCTACTATTAATTATTAATTATACTCTCCTTCTTTAGTATATACTTATTTTTATAATATATAGGCTTCTTACGCCTTTTAACTATTTTTATTTAGGTATCTTTATAAATTATCTATTCTTCTAAAGCTATAGCCCTACTTTAAGTTTATATTCTTTATATTTTAGATATTTATTATATATATATTTATACTATAGTCCTCTTTAGACGTATTTCTTAGATAGTTTTAAGCTAGGTCTTACTACTAAATATTTATCTTCTAGAGTTATTTTTTATCCTTAGATATCCTTTACTAGAATTACTCTTATATAATTATAGCTTTTTCTTCTTATAAGCTATATATTATTATTTATCTTAGAGTTTCTATATATAGTATAATTCTTATCTAAGTATAATATCTATAATACTTTAAAGTATACTAGATATTCTAGATCTATTATCTTATTATCCTCTTTCTAGTACTTATCTTTCTTAGGTATCTCTATTATTAGAATATAGTATACTACTAGTATTCTTAGTATATAAGCTTTATTAATCTATCTTATTTTTTTTATAAAGTATTACTACTTTCTTTATATAGGTATTCTTCTTACTATAACTATATACTAGTTTATCTATTCCTAAAATAGTATAAACTTTATTTTTTTAAAATTACGTTCTTTCTAGTCTTTATACACTTTTTCTATACTTATAACTATTAAGTATATCTAAACAAACTTCTATTCTTTATTTCGTTCCTCTATATTTATTATTATATAGCTATTATAGCTATATATATCTAGCTAGGTATACTTTATACTTTTTATACTAACTTACTTCTTACTTTTTTATAGTCCTTTAGAGGAAGCTATAGTAGTCTCTTTATCTAGTACTAGTTCTTTAGCCTAAATTAATAGTATCTAGGGCTCTTCCCTTTCTAAATCTTCTATTAGTAAGTCTATTACGTATACTATCTCTTTTAGCTACGCTTTTATTCTTTCTTTTATTACTACTACTTTATTTCTCTATTATAAGAACTATCTTACTCTCTACTTACTAAAAAGATATATATAGTAGTTATTATTATAATAAAAAGTCTAATTAAGTATTATATATTATATTTCTCTACTCTTAGTTACTTTCTTTTAAGGTTTAGCTTATACTTATAGTACTTCCTTCTTTTTCTTTATTATCTTTAACTAAGTTTCTTTCTTTAAGTCTTTACTTCTATAGTCTTTTATAAAGTATCTTAGTTTCCTATATTTATAGTATACTATATCCTTCTTCTTTTATAATTAGTAGTTTTTCGCGTAGTAGCTTTTCTTACTATAGTTAAAGTACGTAAAGTCTTTATTCTTTTTCTTTTTCCTATCCTTATTAGTATTAAAGATTATAGGATCTTTAGTATCTTAGTGTAATAGGCCTCCTATTATTAACTATAGGTACCTATCTTAGAAAAGTTAGTAGATTATAAGGTAATAATAAAAGTTTATATAAGGATCTATAATAACTATAAACAATAGAAGATATTTTATAACTATCTTGTATTAGCGTTCTATAGTTAAAAGATTAAATTACTAATACTATCCTAACAATGCGCATTACTACTAACTATATAGTAATAATATCTTAGTAGCTTTGTTACTTTGTATTTACTAAGATCGTAAATTTATAAATTTGTTATATAATAGCTTTGTAGCTTTGTGTTTACTAAGATTGTAAATTTATAAATCTATTACGTATCTATATTGTAGTTAGCTTCCTAATTAAACTTGTTATCTTATAGGTTATTACCCTACTTATCTTATACTTTGTTAGCAGCTAAGCGTAGACTAATTAGTTCTATCTTAGTTTCCCTTATTACTACTATAACACTATTCTCTCTTCTACGTAGTCTCTTATTTCTCTATACTAGTACTAAGGTTATTAATCCTATTTCTTTGTTAATCCTTAGTTCTTTATTATTCTCTATACTATCTTAGTCTTATTGTAATAAACTTCTCTTTATAGCTTGTATTATTTGTAATAGGGTTAAGATATTCTTATATTATTGTTATACTAAATTAGGTCTTACTTATCTTATATCTTTAAAGGATAGTAAACACTATAACAAGTATATTCTTACTAATATCTAGTATAAGTATATTTCCTCTAAGGTTTTACTTATAGAGTATAAGTGTTTAATTTCTATATAGTCTCCTTCTACTAAGTTATATAGAGTAAGCCGTTAATAGGGCTTAAGCGTAATTATTGTTATAGCTTACTACTACTAAAGCTAAGCGTAAGTTAACTTTTTATAAGCTAGTAAAGCTTTATTCTTATATTAAGCGTCTTTAGAAGATAAAAGCTTATAATAACGCTAAGTCGTCTAAATAGTCTTATGCCTTAGAGGCTAAATTAGATTTAGATAATATAGTAGAGGTTGCTCTAGCTCTTATTATATTAGGCGCTCCTATCGCCTCTCTATCTAGCGATAGTATTGTTAGTTTTCTTAACTTACTACTAGGCGTTCTAGAGGGTTTTAACTTTAGAAGTCTTCTAGTTTCTTAGGGTAATTAAGGTTGTCTTCTAGTTCCTATATTTCTTCTTATAGTTGTCCTTTTTCGTCTATACCTATCTATTTTACTAGATAGTAGTTCCTACTATTATAGAACTAGTGTACTAGGATTTCTTTTACTTCTTATTCTTTTTATTCTCTATACGTATCTACTTTGTATACTAGTAGTTCTACGTTTTATAGTACTATCTTAAGTAGTACTATGTAGAAGGTTAGGTATATCCTTATTTTATTTAGTAGCTTTAGTTTAAATATAACTAGCGTGACTTCTTTCTTAATTTTATATAGTCCTATCTTAACGTAGTCTAGTTTTAGGCTTAGTCTCTTACTCTTAATGTTTTTCTATACTAACTATACTTTTTCTTTCTTTCTAAATTAGGGTCCCTCTTTATATTTCCTATTGTAATACTTTGCTATTTAATTATACAAGAATTCTACATCCTATCTTAGTTACTTGTATATATCTTTAAGTCTATTAGCAAGGTTTTCTCTTCTTAGAGACTAAGATATTTCTAGTCTTAGTATTCTGTATACACTAGGGTTAAATCTATAGTTTACAAAGAAAGGTAATACTCCTATTATCTTATTCTTTGCGCTGTTAAATGCTAACTATACTATAAGTAGTAGCTATACCTAGTTATTCTAGTTATAATTAAGGTAGTATCTTAAGTATTGTTCTACTATTTAATTTATACGTTCTAATTATCTATCTATCTATAGGTAGTATACTATTAACATTATATATTTAATTCCTAATTGTACTATTATCGTTCCCTATAGTTTTAATATAAATCTTACGTCTCTATCTATTATAATCTTGTCTAGTAGTCCGTGTTAGCTAATTACAGTTCCTAGAACCTAGTATACTACAACTTCTATTCTACTTTTCTCCTTATATAGTCTAAAATATAAGTACTTTATAAGTTTATCTACTATTATTAGGATTCTATCGTACTTAACTCCTAATATTAGGTCTTTTAACTTAGGTAGTTTTGTAATAAAATCTATTATAATAACTCTCTATAGTTGTTCTAGTACTTCTACTAGTTATAACTTTCTATATAGTATATACCTACTATACTTATTTCTTTAGCATTCTATACAATCTCGTAGTACTTCTATTACTAGTTATCTTACTCTTAGGATATAGTAATCTCTTAGTAGTCTATCTAGTATTTTATCGATTCTTTAATATCTATATACTAGTAGTTTATAGAACTATTGTATAAATTCTCTTTATATTCTTCTTAGAATATACGTTCTTTTATAGGCTTTTGCGAGACTTTCTTTAATCTTAGGTTTTTCTATTTCTTTAGGGGCTTTTCTTATTTCTTCCTAAATCTATTCGTCTAGCTCGCTACTCTTTCTTTTAAGTGTTACAGCTATTTTAGGTATATTTAGGACTAAATATCCTTCTTCGTTCTTAATTAGAACTATACTAGTAGCGCTTACTTCTTCTTGTAAGTCTAGTCTTCTACTAAGGGCGTCTACAAATTAGTTATCTTTCTCTTTTATATATATTATTTCTATATTAAATATTAATAGAAACTCCTACTATCTTATATAGTATTATAATAGTTCTTTATTTGTTATAAATCCTATAAAGTTCTTATAGTCTATATAGACCTTTATCTAGTATTTTACTTCTTATAAATATACTCTCTATTACTTAAATACTTTATATATTACTAGTATCTCTTTATCGTAGATTAGATAGTTAAGCTCTACTAGCTTTATTTTCTTAGAAAAGTATTTAACTAAATACTCCTTATTAGTTTCTAGATCTTCTTGTATTAGTACTATTCTATAGACTAAGTTAGACGCGTCTATCTTTACTACTACTAGTAGGTCTAGGTTATATATTCTAATAACTAGGTTTTCTATAAACTTTCTTTTAATTTTCTTAAATACTTTATTATATTCTCTCGTCTACTTAAATAGCGTATCCTTTTTTATAAGTCTAGTTATTAGTTCTATATCTTCTAACTATCCTATTATTAACTTTCTATAAAAGTTAGCTAACCTATAAAATTATTATACCTCTTTTAGGTTTTTTAGTATTAGCTATTCGTTAATTAATCTAATCTTCTCTAGGTTAATCTTGATTTTTCCTAGTTTAATAATAAATCTAAGGAAGTCTATTTCTTTTATATAAAATTCGCATTTTCTTATTTTTAGAAATAGTTTATTTTCTACTAGTTTCTCTAGTACTTTATATACGTGTTGTACGTGTTCTTCCTCTATTTCTAAAAATATAAGGATATTATCTAGGTATATAAATATAAATACGTCTAAGTACTCTCTTAGTACTATATTAATCCTTTTTTAGAATGCTGCTAGTGCGTTTATTAAGCTAAATAGCATAACTAGATATTTATATAGTCTATACTATATTCTAAACACTATCTTCTATTTATCTCCTTTTTTAATTCTAATCTAGTAGTACGCGTTCTAAATATCTAGTTTTATAAAGATTCTTACTTTTTATAATCTATCTTATATTTTATCTATTTATAGTAATAAGTATTAGTTCTTGTTTATAATTACGTTAGTTTTCTTAAAATCTACGTAGGGTCTCTTATCGCTCGTTCCTTTTTTATCTACGAATATAAGTCTATGCGCTACTAAGGATTTAGATTCCCTTATCTATCCCTTTTTTATTACTTTCTAGATAAATATTTGTTTAATTTTTAATTCCTCTTCTGTTTTCTAGTAGACTAGGCTCTATCCTACGTCTTTACCTTCTACTAGTTCTATCGCTAGGTCCTATAGTTAATATTCTAGAAGGTAATCTTTAGGTTCTATAAGTTATTTTTCCTATTTCTTATACTCTTTAGGGAATTCTCCTTTATAAGTGCTTATATTAGCTTTTAACGTGTCTATTCTATAGTAGTTAATTTTTCTTATTCTCTAATTAATCTATAGGTTAGTTATTTATAACTATAGTATTCCTAGTATTATATCTTATTTGTTATTAATTATCGTTATATCTATAACTATATTCTTAATTATTATTCCTTCTAGTTTTAATGTAGAGAGAACTGTTTTAAATCTAATAGGTTCTTAGAATAGTTTTCCTTTAATTGTACTTAATTGTCGAGGATATTTCTTTATTATATACCTTATTCCTTGTATTTCTACAAACTTCTTTAATATAAAGTTTCTTGTAGCTCCGCTATTAATTATTAATTGTACTTTTCTTTCCTAGTAAGTACTTATTTTTGTAATATATAGGCCTCTTACGCCTTCTAGCTATTTTTACTTAGGCTTCTTTATAAACTATCTATCTTTCTTAGGCTATAAGCTTACTTTAAGCTTATATTCTTTATATTTTAAGTATTTATTATATATATACTTATACTATAGTCCTCCTTAGACGCATTTTTTAGATAGTTTTAGACTAGGTCTTACTACTACGTATCTATCTTCTAGGATTATTTCCTATCCTTAGATATCTTCTACTAAGATTACTCTTATATAGTTATAGCCTCTTCTCTTTATAGGCTATATATTGTTATTTACTTTAGAGTTTCTATATATAATATAATTCCTATCTAGGTATAATATCTATAATGCTTTAAAGTGTACTAGATATTTTAGATCTATTAGTTTGTTATCCCCTTCTTAGTACTTATCTCTTCTAGGTGTATCTATTGTTAAGATATAGTATACTACTAGTACTCTTAGTGTATAGGCTTTGTTAATCTATTGTATTTTTCTTATAAAGTACTACTATTCTTTTTATATAAGTATTCTTCCTACTATAACTATATATTACTTTATCTATTCTTAAAATAGTATAAACTTTATTTCTTTAGGATTACGTTCTTTCTAGTCTTTGTATACTTCCTCTATACTTATAACTATTAAGTATATTTAAACGAATCTCTATTCTTTGTCTTGTTCTTCTATATCTATTATTGTGCAGCTGTCGTAGCTATATATATCTAGCTAGGTATATTCTATACCTCTTATACTAACTTATCTTTTACTTTCTTATAGTTCTTTAGAGGAAGCTGTAGTAGTCTCTTTATCTAGTGCTCGTTCTTTAGCCTAGATTGATAGGGTCTAGGGTTCTTCCCCTTCTAAATCTTCTATTAGTAGGTCTATTACATAGGCTATCTCTTCTAGCTATACTTTTATTCTACTTTCTTTTGTTATAGCTACTCTATATTTCTATTTTTATAGAAACTATACTACTCTCTATTTACTAGAAAGATATATATAGTAGTTATTATTATAACAAAAGGTCTAATAGAGTATTGTATATTATACTTCTTTACTCCCTACTACCTTCTCCTAAGGTTTAGCTTATACTTTTAGTGCTTCTTTCTTGTTCTTAGTTATTTTTAATTAAGTTTCCTTATCTTTTCTTAGGTCTTTACTTCTATAGTCTTTTACAAAGTGTCCTAGTTTCCTATATTTATAGTATACTATATCCTTTTTCTTTTATAATTAGTAGTCTTTCGCGTAGTAGCCTTTCTTACTATAGTTAAAGTACGTAAAGTCTTTATTCTTCTTCCTCTTTTTGTCCTTGTTAGCGTTAAGGATTATAGGGTCTCCCTTATCCTAATTCTAGGTATAACCTCTATACTTATTCTTCTTCTATTCTTAAAAATTATTATTAATTTATATTACCTACTACTTTAGAGCTTCTAATATCTTAGGCTTTTCTATATAGATTATTTTATATTAAATTTTCTTATTTAGTCTTTATTTAAATTATAATATAAAGGCTAATTTATTCTATTCTATATTCTATAATAGTTATTTAAACTATAATACGTATTTAGGTATACTTTTTTATTATACGAGCCTCTTAAGTTTCTCTTTAGCTTATTAGGTAATATCTATATCCCTAAATACTACTCTTATTCGTTTAGTAAAGTACTTATAACTTCTAAAAATAGCTCTAGTTTTATCCTTCTATATTATTAGTATATATATTAAATAGTCTATCTAGTAGAGTTTATACTATCTTATTATATCTTCTTTAAGGTGTAATCTAATATATATTACCTTCTTTTCTTCTATATTAAAGTATAGTACTTATATATCTATCTAGAGTTGTACTAAAGCTATAAAAGGTCTTAGTTTCTCTCTTATTCTATTAAACTTTTTAAGAATAGGTATTTTAGGTAGTTTCTTTATTGCGCTTATTTCTAATTATTAAGTAATTAGTTCTATCTAGTTCTATCCTTTAATAATAGCTTTAATTTATACTTTGTTTTATTTTAAGTAGTCTTGTAGTTCCTTATTCTACGTTTCTAAAGTATTAATTACTATTTTTATATTTTCTTTCTTATCTATTAGTTTATTAATACGTTCTTTAATTATTTCCTATATAGTGCTATCTAACTTATAACTACTTCTAAGAGCTTTACTAGTTTTAGTTAAACTTTCTACTATTATATTAGCTAGACTATACGCTACTTACGCTTTACTTCTTGTAATAACTAAATTAGTAAGGTATTATAAGTTAGTTACTAAGGTTAACTTCCTAGTACCTAAAGAGTTATTAGTAGATTGTAAGTTAATAATAAAAGCTTATATAGTAATCTATAATAACTATAAATAATAGAAGATATTTTATAACTATTTTATATTAGCGTTCTATAGTTAAAGGATTAAATTACTAATACTATTTTAATAATATACATCGCTATTAATTATATACTTATTATAATCTATAATTTATTATTACTAAGACTAGTAGATTATAGATTACCCTAATCTATAATCTATTAATACTAAGAGCCTATAGATTATAGATTACTCTAGGTATCCTAATTATATATAGTCTCTTAATTAAGTCTATACTCCTTAAGGTTATATAAGTCTAAGTCTATTATCGTAAAGCTAATTAGTTCTATCTATAGTTCTTCTATTACTACTATAATAATAGAGCTAACGTAAACTTTATTTAATAAAAATTTACTTAGAAAACTATAAAATTATAAACTATCTAGCTACTTTAACTTATTTTCTATAGAAGATATAATAGTTCTCTATCTAAGTTTATTACGTATTAGGTTAAGTTCTACTTATAAGTAGGCGTATATATTAAATAGACCTCTACTTATATTATTAAAAATATAAGCTAATTTAACTTTATTCTAGGATTTTTATAGTATAAAGCCTATACTATTAAACTTAACTACTACTATAGAACGTTATTATTCTCTAATACTTACTACTAATAGTACTACTAGATAACTAATAAAATTCCCTTAGTAGTATACTATAGTATACCTAGATATTACTCTACTATAGCCTTAAAGAAGCTAGTACTTAAACTATTATCTACTCTTATAGAGCCTCTAAGTAAGTACTCTAATAAGTATAAATAGAACTTATTAATAGATATTTAAACTATTAGTTATTATATAATTAAGGCTTTTACTAAAAGAAGTAGATATACGCTTATAGTACTTACTTTAGATAGAATACTACTACTAGTATACTACTATAAAGTAGCTAGAAAAGTAGATTATATATAATTTTATAAACTACTACTTATAGTAAAGCTTAAAGATATCTTATTTATAAAACTACTCTAACTATATTAAGACTTAATACTCTATTTTAATAAAAAAGCTACTAAAGAACTTTTTTCTTATAAGCTATATAACCTAGAAATTACCTTTAAACTTAGCGTAAAAATCCTAAACACTAAACCTTACTTCTTTACTAGAAAATAAGATAAAGTAATCTAGAAATATATCTAAAAAATAGAAGGTAAAGGCTTTATTAGTAAATATAGCTCCTTAGCTAAGAATAACTTACTAATTATAGCTAAACTAGATAGTAGCTTATAAGTCTACATAAACTACTATAAGCTAAATAAATCTACTATTAAAGACTAGTACTCTATTCTATTCTTTAGGAAAATACTAGCCTACTTAAATAAAGTAAAGATATTCTCTAAATTTAATATAATATACACCTTTTACTACTTATATATTACTTTAAATTTAGAATAGCTAACTACTTTTATTACTTATTTTAGTATATATACTTATAAAGTAGTACTCTTTAGCTTTACTAACGTACTAGCTACTTTCTAGTATACTATTAACTTAGCCCTACTAGAATATTTAGATAACTTCTATACTATATATATAGACAACGTCTTAATATACTCTAATAATAAAATAGACTATATCTAGTACGTTTATAAAGTACTTATATAACTAAAAGAGTAAGGCTTTTATATAGACTCTAAAAAATCTAGCTTTTATACTACTTTAGTTAAGTTTTTAGGTATAATTATCTCTAATAAAAGAATTATAATAGATCTCTCTAAAGTTAAAGCTATCTAAGAGTAAGAAATACTAAAGACTACTAAAGAAGTCTTAGCCTTTCTAGGCTATACTAGATTTCTCTAGTACTTTATTAAAGATTACTTAAGCTTTACCTTACTACTTACTAAGTTAATTAAGTTTAAAGTTATTACTAAACTTACTAAAAGAGATAGGCTACTTCTTTAAAAAACTTAGTATAAGCTTTTTATAATTACCTAAGAATATATAGACGTCTTTAATAAACTAAAAGCTACCTTTTAGCTAAGTATAGTCTTACTTTACTTTATCTCCTTAAAACTAATCTATATCTAAACTAATACCTCTAGGTAGGCTTTAGGTAGAGTAATAAGCTAACTAAACTAAGATAGAATCTAATAGCTAGTTAGCTTCTTCTTAAAAAAATACACTCTAGTAGAATATAATTATAATATCTATAACCTAGAACTTATAGCTATAATCTAAGTATTTAAAAAATAAAAACTAGAGCTTATAAGTAGTTTATTACAATCTACGTTATAATAGACTACTATAATTTAGAAACCTTTATAATAACTAAAAAGCTTAATTACTACTAAGCCTACTAGTTATTATTCTTATCCTAATTTAATTTCTATATTAAATACGTACCTAGTAATATAAACAAGGTTATAGACGCCCTAAGCTACTAACTA
>JALNQF010000728.1:0-15418 GCA_028456385.1 Ophiosphaerella korrae | reverse complement strand
TCTATAAGCTATAATAATAGTCTTTCTCTAACCTTATTAGTAGCTCTCTCTATATAATTTAGAGGTAAGAGATTAAATAATAATTAAGTACTTATACTTAGTAAGAGAGATACTAGAAAGAGTATAATAATACTAAATATTAGTACTTGTATACTTAGTATAAGCCTTACTATCCTTTAAAAATACTAGGTATTAAAGAGATATTTTAGCGCAATAAGTATAAGGAAATATTTTAACCCTATTTTAAGTAACTTAGGTAATAAGTAATAATTTATTACGCTAGAAATAAGAAGGTATAGAGAGTAATAAAGAGCTAGATATTAATAAAGAAAATAGGTTAATAACTTTAGCTCTAGGGTAGAGAAATAAAAACCTATCTAAAAGAGGAAATAGTATTATAGTAGTAATAGATAAAAACTAGATAGAACTAATTAGCTCTATAATAGAAGATAACAATATATATAATATATAGGATAGTAAGCTTAATTAAGCTAGCTACCTAGGTTTTAACTTACTTAGTGTTTTAACTTAGTTATTAGAACCTAACACCCTTATTAAAATATACGTTTTTCCTAATACCTACACTACTAAAATAGATCCCTATAAAGAATTAATTTAAGTAGCTATCTATAATCTTTATACTAGTATTTTCTAAAGTTAAAGAGCTACTATAAAGGCCTATAATATTCTACAAGCTATATTCTTAAAGCGTATACAAGGTATATAAAATAGATAAACTAGCTATATATACTAATAAAGATTAACTCTAGAGTAAGGGGACTTCTTTATATAATAAATACTTAAAAAAGATATATAAGCTTTTCCTCTCTTATATATACGCGTATAAGAAATAGTAAACTAAATACTAAAGATAAATAGAGACTATAAGCCTATAAGTAAGTATTAGATAACTACCTTCTTAAAGTGTAATCTACGCGTTATATCTATTATTAGATAAAAGATTAAAGCTACTTAGGCTAAGAGAGTAACTCTAGTATAGATACGTATATTTCTTAAGCTCTTTAAGAGGGTTTATATAAGGCTAGGTATATAGGCTAAAGATATATAGAATATAGATAAGACTAAGAAAGCCCTTAGTATATATATTAATACTAGAGTCTTTATAAGTAGTTAAAAGAAAAAAGCTTACTATTAGTCTCTAGAGTATTACAAGTAGGCCTTAATAATTAAGTATATATTAGCCTTAAGTAAGAAATTACGCCCTACTATTATATTTAAGAGGAAGAACCTATAAAGTACTTAGATTCTAATAATAATACCTAACTAGCTATATATAACTTTTAAGAATAGCTAGATATTAAATATAATAGGAGCTAAGTAGTTAGAGTAAGTATTTCTACCTAAGATAGCTATATTAGACAATTATTAGAAGATATTAATTCTAGATAGCTATAGTAGCTATATTAACCTAGAGTTCTTATAGACGTGCAAGTAGAATAAAGTCTATCTTCTATTTCTACCTACTTATTCTTTATATATCCTATAGCCTCTAGACCTCTTAGTATTCTTTATTATAAAGAGGTTCTACTAGTAGTAGATCTAGACTCTCTTATACTTTAATAATATAGCGGCTATTAATAAAAAGTACTTTATTATAGCTTACTATATAGTAAAAAAGAGAGTAATTACTAAGAGAGTTATATAAGCTAAATAGGCTATTATAGGTATCTATCTATTAAATATTAACTAGGTAGTTAATTTATCTTAGGTATCTTAAAGGCCTATTACTCTACTCTACCTAAATTAGCCTTAGCTTACTAAGATTTATCTCTCTATACTTTATAGACCTTGTAATATATTTATAGCTTAGAAAGAGCTTTATAAGAAAAAGGAGATTAGTTATATAATATACTAGTACTTTAAGAAAACTAGTAAAGTACTTATAGTAGTAAATATATACGTAGTAGAGTTTAAAATATAAAATAAATAATTATATAGTTAACTTAAAGCTCTTAAGCCTTAATAGCTATAGAAGAAAGTCTATATAAATCTAAATTAGCACTTTATAGATATAGATATAATTATAGTTACTATATAAGCTTTATAACTTCTTAAGATATAATAAGATACTAATACTAAGAAATAAGTAGTAGAAAAAGTAATAGCTAAAATAGTAGCTTAAACGGTTTAATCTATATATATAGTAGTAATTATAACTACGTTAATAGAATAAACTTAATTTTTTATATAGATAGGTAATTTTAGTTAGTAAGTCGAAACTCTAGGTAAGTCTAAACCTAGTTAGCTAGCTTAAGAAGTTAATTATAATAGAGATACGTAATAACTTTATAACTTTATAATCTTAGTAACTATAAAGCTATAAAGCTAGCTTTATAACTTCGCGAAAACTAAAATAATAAAGTAATAAAGTACTAGAAGAGTACTAAGTATATAGTTAGTAGTAATACGTATTATTAGGATAGTATTAGTAATCTAATCTAATCTAACTAAGAGCGATAATACTTTAATATTACCTATTAGAAATTATTTATTATTTATATTCTATTTTATAATTACTATACGTACTTTAGATATTAACTCTTAAGCTACTATACTCCCCCTCTTTTAGGCCTCCTAGTAGTTAATAACTAAGAGCTCTATTATACTTATACTTAGAAAGTAAAATACTATAAAGAGTATATTAATACTATATATTAGTAATAATATACTTACTATAAGCCTTACTATCTATTAAAGATATAAAGTAAATTAGACTTTAATTAGCGTAATAAAAATAAGGAAATATTTTAACTCTATTTTAACTAACCTAGTTAATAAGTAAAAATTTATTACGCTAGAAATAAGAAGGTATAAGGAGTAATAAGGAGCTAGAAATTAAGAAAGAAAATAGACTAATAACCTTAGCTCTAGGATAAGTAAATAAAGATCTACTTAGAGAGAGAGTTAGTATTATAGTAGTAATAGAAAGAAACTAGTTAGAACTAATTAGCTCTATAATAGTAGATAACAATATATATAACTTATAGGATAATAAGCTTAATTAAGAAGTTAATTATAATAAAGATATATAATAACTTTATAACTTTATAATTTAAGTAAATACAAAGCTATAAATCTAGATTTATAACTTTACGAAAATTAGAATAATAAAGTAATAAAGAAATAAAGAAGTACTAGGTATATAGTTAGTAGTAATACGTATTATTAAGATAGTATTAGTAATCTAATCTTTAACTAAGAGTAATAATACTTAATATTACCTATTTAGAATTATTTATTTATAGTCTATTATATAATTACAATACGTCTCTTAGTTATTAACTTATAATCTACTTTTACTACCTATTTAAGGCTTTAGGTAGTTAACGACTTAGAGCTCTATTATATCTCTAGTCTTACTCTAAGTAGATTTACTACTACTAGTAAGATATACTAAAGTATTATTAGCTACAAGAGTAACTATATATTTCTCTAATCTAAGAAGATAATTTACTATTATATACTCTTAGAATTATTTTATTATCTTGTTCTAACTTATACTAAGATTAAATTATCTACTTTCCTAAACGGTTATAGCCTAAATTAGTACTATCTTATTAATAGCTACTAAGAAATCTTAAGTAATTATATTAATCGCTAATAATTCTATAATATTAAAGGTTTTAGCTTTAGTAGTAGTATAGTTATACTTAGCTAGCTATATTACCTAATTTAACGTATTTCTTATTAGTTTAAGTAAGTTTAGATATCTATTACAAGCTTACTCTATTTTAATACGCTTTTCTATACTAATAGTTTACTTTAAGTTTATTATCTACTATTATAGTAACTAATCGAGGAAGTAATATATACGTAGTAAATATAGTTAAACTAAAGATTAGATAAACGTAATAATATACTAAATACTTAGCTTCTCTTTATTATAAAAGTATTAGTTATAGTAGTATTATTTTACTTTAATCTTATAGTGTTTAAGATCTTTTTTAAATACTTTAATACTTATAGCTAAAAGCTTAGACTACTTTATTAGAGTCTTAATATTTAACACTAGAGTATAGTTAGTAAATAATAGGATTATACTTACTTCTAGTTCTAGGATAAATTAGGTTATTAAATTTAGATTAACCTTATCTTATATTCTATAGGCTACGCATCTAGTATATAGTTAAATTATCTATACTATATAGTTAGTATTACTTCTTAGTATTATTATTATATCGCGCTATAATATAAGTAATATAGTTGTAGTTTAAGTTATATTATTTCTAAACCTTTTAAGTTAATATTTCTTAGTTATATAGTATAGTAGTAACGCGTTATAGTTTATACTATAAAGATCTTAAGTTTAATTCTTAGTACGTCTATTTAGACTAAAATTAGCGTAGTTTTATTCTAGTCTAATTTTAGTCTAATCTTTTTAAGTAGGTTAATGCTTAGCTTAAGTAAGAGCTACTAGAAAGTAAGAGATTAGTACTTTTCGAAGATACTTTACTTAGTACTTAACTTAATACTTAACTTAATACTCGAGTTAATACTCGAGTTAATACTTAGCTTTAGTAAAAGCTACTAGAAGATAGGAGATTAGTACTTTTTAAAGATACTTTACTTAGTACTTAACTTAAGTTATCTTTAATAATTCTTAAACTAGTATCTTATAGGCGTATAGTATAATAGTAGCGCGTTGTAGTCTTACTATAGAGGTCCTAAGTTTAATTCTTAGTATATTTATTTATACTAAAAGTAGATTAGTATAATTCTAGTCTACTTTTAGTCTTACTTTTTTGTAAGTATTAGTTAAGGTAATAAGACTCTTAATTATTAGATTTAAAGTAGGTTTTAATAGTTACTTAAATCTATAAAGTATATAATAAATATCTATAATAAAAGAATAGGAAGATACTATTATATTATTTTAATAGTAAGTTACAGAAATCTCTTTATCTATACTCTAAACTTTATTATATACTAACTTTACTATTATTAGTATTATATTATAGTTATATACTTATAATTCTCTAAATTGTTCTAATACTTTATTAGATACGTGTAGAGGTACGTACGTAGATAAGCTATAGATTCTAGGTGTACCTAGAATCTATTAATTAGCTTACTTTAGCTAGCGCAGTACTCTAATTAGCTGTAACGAGGGTTCGTTGAACACTCGAGACTCTCGTGAACCCTAGTACAAGTTGGGGGCGGGGCCGATACACCAAAGATCATGACATTGTATAGTTGTAATCTAAAGCGGGGCCGGTGCGCTACACAGGCGCATAAAAGGCTCGATACTTGCGAAGAGAGTAAAGCAAGTATTATTCTCCCTTAGATACTAGTAGTACTATCAAATACTATCTGTCATCCCTTCACTATCTCCTGTGGCCTACGGCAAGTACTATTGTCTTCCAGCTACCTCTTAACATTAGCTTAGCGCATTAGCGCAACAATTACTAAGCTCTTACCCTATTATATCTAAAAGATCGCAACCTTAATCTTTACAAGTAAAGCATCTTACATGCCTAGAGTCTAATAATTTATACCTAATATCTAATACTTATAGATAGCTTTACAAAACCTTTTTTAAGAGAAAAGTACTCTTACTTTGTAAAGCAATTAGGTCTAGTTAATATCTTATCGCGGAGTAATCTAGAATACGGTTTAGGAGAGGATATTAATCAAGGTAATATCTAGATCTTATCTAATACAGAGTAAAATCTAGAAGGGATGTGTCGTAGGCTAGGTATACTCTTAACGAGCCTTAAAAAGTAACTATATTAGTAATTAAGCTGTGCGCTTTATATAGATCTACGAGATAGAGTACACTTGTTAGATTTTTGGGGTTACAAATTAATGGATGTGAATTAGAGTAAGAAAAGAGTTGATTGATTGTTCTCTTCTATGTGTGTGTCTATCTTGTCTTCTAGCCTTGCGCTCTATCTATGTATCTACGCTGCGGCCGCCTCGGCTAAGGTCTCTCGAGACGGCGGCGGGCCAGATCCTCAGCACCCCTTCTGTTGAGGCGCTAGTTTCTTTGTTGTATCAGTCGTGCTGACGTAGTCTATCTTCTTGCATGTGAGATCCTTTGTTCGTCAGGGCCGAGGCTGCGATCTCTCAGCTGCGGCGGGGTTGGTGGCTTGGCGATTGTCGCACGCTCATCTGACAACACTGCACTACAGACAACAACATTAATTGATACAACGCTGTGGCTTATTATCATTATCTTACCTTTTATCGTTTTCGCACGTCTAGTGCAACACCCGGAGAGAGATTACTGGGTGGGAGATAGCAGAGCTAGAAAACTCGTTGGATGTTGGGATTAGAGGAGGCAATGGAAGGCAAATCCTTGGTGATTCGCTTGTATAATAGCAGCGTTATCCAGTAGCCTAATAATTGAATCTGTGAAGCGCGCCGCTTTGGTAATATATTGTCAGACTAATGCCAAAGACTTCTGCATCTAGAGAGGGTAATTTCAACAACTCTAATTCTCCTAAACCTAGTAAATGCGGGCGTAAAAAATACATAAATCAAGCGTATGAAGCCAAAACAAATAGCCTTCACGGCTGGTAATAAATGCATTGGGAACATCCTGAGGCTTGCAGTACTTGACGTATTATAGGATCTGTACACCTTTATGCGCTATCTTTACGATAATGCAAAGTCATCTCCTAGTAAGAATAGTTTTAGTCGCTCTTAGATGCTATATTCTGTACATAAAAGTCTCGATCCTGTAACTGCGCAGCAAACAAACTTGAAGGATCTACGAATCCCCCAGAAGAGACGAATGTGCCGTTACTCCCGTTGGTTATGGTGCCTTTGCACCCAACGCAGACGTTCCATCCATGGGGTGGAGACTGGATGGTCAACGAATGTGCATTTACGTTCCATACAACGCCTATTCAGACATCCTCATTAGCCACTACTAACATTTATTGTGTTAAAAAAAAAGGAGGTAAAGGAAAACGAAAGGTGTGGGTTATTCAGTGCCAGGATGAACTTACCTTGGTTAATCGCCCAACCATGTCCCGAACCATAAGTTGCCCGGTTCCTAAGCAATACTGACGCCGTTGTCGAATTTTCCACCAGAAACCCATGTCCCCATCTCTGGTGCGGCTCGATACTCTCAACCGCCTGCTCCGCGTAGTAGTTCAAGACCGCGTTTGGGCCCGGGGTCAGTGTTTGTGTTCCTACAGAATAGGATCTCGAATCTTCCTCACCCAGGGTTTGACAGTCAGTCGTTAAAACCTGCGTTCCAGAGATGGTAATATCCAAGGCGTATCCAGCGCCATTATCCGTAGTTCCATCCCGATTCATAGTCACCGAGTCAATAGTAATACGAGAGGCGTTGGAACCGACAGTCATGAAGTTATTGAAGCCCGTGAGGTCCAATTTTCGGATCCAACTGTCGGCCGTCCACTGGCTGACCCATACAGCACCAGAGGTACAGCTGGTGTCACTGAGGATCCTCCCCGAACAAGTCGGAGAGACTTTAATGCTCAGATTCTCGACGCCCATCTCAGAATGCTGTGAGGGTGGTGTGTAAGCAACGAGCTGGCCAGACATATATGTTGAATCGATGGCGTCGGTAAGAGGCACGTCGACGGAAATGGCTGTACCGTTCATCGATTTTATGCGCCGGGGCTGCTGAACGAGCTTGCCGACCTGCACACTGAAATTAAAAGCTGTGTTTGTGTAGAAAAAATAATGTGATAACCTACTCCAAGCCAGGTTTGGGGTTTCCCGTCCCGTACGAGATTATTCATTCCCATTGCCACGACCCATTTAGCAGTTACCGCCCGCTGAACGAAAACGTGTTGGCCCACTACAAACCCGGACGTATCGTTTACGTGCACAGTTCCTGTACCAGCAGGCACATAATCATCCGTAATCAGTGCTGTCTTAATCGTCTTACCCCCACTTGACTGATTTCCCATCGTAATCACGTTCTCTGAAAGCGAGCGAACTGTTAGCACCGTGTTCCCTGTTCCCGAGCCCCGCAGGGTCGTCTGATTACGTATCAGTAATCCAGAGCTGAGAGTGTAGGTGCCAGCTTTCAGCACCACAACTCCGCCGCCGGAAGCGTATACTTCGTCCAGCGCATCTTGGATAGCGGTGGATTGGTCGCCGCTGCCGGGGCCGAGGGTTTTAGTTGCAGCACGAGACAGAGATGGGAGGGAGGCTTCGGAAGCATGGTAGCCACAGAAGCTGAAGTCAGGGAGTTTGTCACCCTTGGCGTTCTTAAGATTTTTGTAGTCGACCGTTCCGGCAGATATGGAAGCGAGGAAAGCAAGGTGGAGGACCGCAGAAATAAGGCAGAAGGAATTACCGAGAAACATAGCCTCCACTCTCATGTTAAGAAATGCTCACTTAACACTTCTCGTGCGGATAGAGTGTAAACGATGTATATCCGAAATTTAAGCAGAGGAGATATAATTTTATAGAAATGTCGACGTCCTTATATAACTTTCGCAGCGCTCTCGCTTATTACCTATAACAACCTTAATATAAATATTCTTCTATACTTTCTTTATTCATGTATGCGGGGTCTTGTATCTAAATTAGGAAGTACGCATCATATTATAGTACGCTTGAAATATAGCAATTCTATTTAGCTATAATCCTGTCAATTCGGGGGATAACAACGAAAACGAAGTGTAGTAGGTGGAATATGTTTTGAATCTAAATTGCTGTGGCGCCTGACATTTCCCCGATTTAACGTAATTCCACCGCTAACTACGGCTTCCACCCCACCAAAAGATTCGACCCATGTAAAATAGTAATAAAATAGTAAACGAGGTAGATATTAAGCCTAATACCTATTTGAATTACCTTAAGCCATTTGTCCTACCCGGGAGGATATAACTTTTGGTATCCGAATCGTGCCGAGATAGAATAGTAAGCTTAGGGGCTCTATTATTTTAGTGAAACGTGTGCATTGTAATGTAGTGTGTAAGCGAGCGCCGGACGCCCATCGTATCTCAACTCACAATGGCTCAACGCCACGCTACTTAGTTAACTTCAAATAAAGCAGATATCTAGCTTGCTATCTCATCTATTTAATGAAACTAAATTCAAGGCAATCGGCGTGCTGTTATAGTCTTACCGTTTCTTATCTTCGCTGGTAAGTACTACCTCTCTGCCTAGTATGAGGAAGATATCTTACGAGACTAGGCTATCGCAGTTATCGATAATAGCTAGACGATAGATAAGCTAGCTATTAACTAGCTTAAGCACTTCAATAACTATACAAAGAACTAGGTAGTTAGCGCGCGTTGGCTGCTTATACTTATGTCAGATTACGAGCTGCTGCTAGAGCTCTAGCGCAACGGCTGCTCGCGCCTAACACTGCGCCAAGCTGAGGTCGCAATCTCGACTCAGCTTAGAGATGGAACCTGCGAGTTGGCTCACTCCGCTGGCTCGTGAGCTTCAGGTGACGTTGGAGATCGGCGATGGCAATCGATCTGCGATGCTACCGTGTACGTCGGCGTAACGATCTCCGCGGCGTGCCGACCACCCTAACACCATATGCCTACTTACAAAGATGAGGTTATTGAGCCACCTACAATAGCTATTATCACGAGATCTTTTAGCAGAGTAGTAAACAGAGGCTTGCGATCAACTTGTACTATCTATATTTCTTTGGAACCTTAACGTTGCGGCTACGTGATATGACCTTTGGCGGTGCAGCATCTTAAACTTTGCCAGCATCTTGAACTTGCCTAGCACTACGTACTCGTTTCTAACGCTTGTTACTTACTAAGGCTGAGGCTAAGGCCTTCCTCTTCCCCTTCTAGGATAATTAGAGAGCTTTAGTAGAGTCTCTCTCTTCTTTCCGACGCGCACGTTTAATAGCCTTAGTAGCCTTCTCTTTCTCTCTCTCTTCCCGACCTCCGGCATGTAATAGTCCACCGTAGCCTATTCTGCGCCTTGGCAGGCGGCTGCCACTGGATTGGATGACCATGTTTCACCGGTCTGCGGCACAATCGCGATAAGCTGCGAACCTCTGCCTGTGAATTTATTGGATGACTCTTAGATACTCTTTACGAAATCGACGAAGCAGATTTAACACATCTAGAGCGGCGTTTGAATAGCAGGCATTTCGAGTATTCCGCTGAATACAAACTGGCCATCAGCTCACAGGCGGGGTCTCTGGCTAGGTATCTAGGGTTTCTGGCCACCCCAACACAATTGCCTGTTTTAATTGATCTTGCAATAACTCGACTACAATACTTCTAAAATAGACCCCCGTGAGCAAAGTAAATAATAAGCCTTTAGTGATCTTCGATCTAGCTAGTATACGAGCTAAAGAGCTAAGCAAAATGGATTCGGGTAGCACAATCTTGTTGAGATAATATAAAATATTTGCATAAGAGCTAGACCGCCGGCGGTCGTGTATATGGAACAGCTTAGACAGCTAGCTTTTGCATCCTCAAGAGTGACTTGGAATACCCTTGACATGCAGTTCGACTCTGCTACTCAAGTAGAGATAAGAAATGGTTTCTTAGTGACGTTTTCATCGCGCTTTGGCCTGTTTGGGGTTCACACATATCCTGGACGATCCTTGATACATACGACGGTCCACAGACATGAACAAAACACCGCACATAATACTTATGACGAGTTGGAATTCTCAGCACAAGACCAAGCAGTAGAGCCACCGGAGGCCTTGTAGCTATTCATTATGCCAAGGACAGATCCATAGGTTCCAGAAATCGTCAGAAACGAACCAGCAGTGATCATAAAGATGGACCAGCCAGCCCAAAAGTACCATGAGCCGGTTTTGGTTTTACGCCAGTTATCATACAGCCACATACAACCCATGGGTTGAAGCGACATCAGGGTGCCAAAGAGGGCGCCAACTAGAGAGACGAGTCCGCCAAAGCCTGGGATCGCGCTGGCTATAATGTATGATACGAGTGAGCACCCAGCAGTGCAGCTGATCCAAGTAATCCAGTGAGTCGGGGTATTACGCGCAAGATGGGTCGAGCCGCGAAGGAATCGCAAGAAGAAGTATTTGGCGGCGAACTAAAACATTATATATATCAGTTGAAGCAATTATTTTGCAAATTGGGTGACTTGCGTGGGTAAACAGAGTAGTGCTAACAATCAGACCTGGGAGAGCAAGTCCATAGCACACCTTCTTCATAGTTGGGCCTGCTGAACCAAGGGCGGGCGAAGCGACAAAAGACCCGCAGAAGTAGTAGATAACCACACCAATTGAAATATATACAGCAGTCATACCACCTTGGCAAATAAGTAGTGCTCGTGTAAAAAGGCGAGGCTCGCGCATCTCAGAGATGATATGGAAGAAGACTGGAGTCCCAGCATAGGCAAAAATAATAGTCGAGAGGGCCGAAAAGACTTTAGCAGGTGGACTGTTAGCGAAGAGAGCATAATCCGACGTCCATGGGCCGGGTGTCTTTGGTGCATCCTCAGGTCTATCTTGCACCCCGACAGATATTGTTAAAACTAAGACTAGTTATCAAGTAGTTAGCGTTGAGGGATGTGCTAAAATCAAGATCAGTTGTAACTTACCTGCGCTCAGAATACTGACTACTCCAACCCAGGCGAGCCAAGAGATACGACCTAGTGTCTGAATGCTGCTGCTCCCGAAACTGATGATAGCAGCAACGGCAACAAATACAGCTGTGCAAGTACCATGGGACGAAAGAGCGTTCAATGCGGTTGCGATACCTAGCATACCAGAGCCACCAACTAAGATCCAGCCTTTTCCTAATCAGCAATTATAGGTATCTAATTAGTCAAACTTACAGAGAGCAAAGGCGATACCAAAAAACTCGTAACCAAGGCGACCAAACAGTTGTCGACCCATATCATCGATGCCATATACATCGGGGTGACGCAGCTTGAAAACACCCACAATATAGCTAGACCAGGTCGTCATTGTTGCGATTATTAGCAAACAGACAACACCCGGGATGAGGCCGAGGGTGTGGAAAGCCTGTGGGATAGATAGCACACCCAAACCAACCTGCGTCTTCAACATTAGCACCGTAGTTCCTTTCCATCCAAGCTATGCACCTTCAGTATTATATTCAGGCTTAATCTTGTTGGCACATTGACGCACAGCACGGTAGTTTGGCCCATCTTCGGTAATCTGGCCGAAGACCTCGTCGCTGATGGATGCACGCCTCGCCGTGCCCTCCCCTACGGTTGTGGTAGGTTTGAGGACATGGCCAAAGTCACTATCCTCTTCCGGCTTCTTCTCGGGATCCCTATACATGAGGTCCGATATCGT
This sequence comes from Ophiosphaerella korrae, assembly GCA_028456385.1. Classification (NCBI taxonomy): domain Eukaryota; kingdom Fungi; phylum Ascomycota; class Dothideomycetes; order Pleosporales; family Phaeosphaeriaceae; genus Ophiosphaerella; species Ophiosphaerella korrae. Next base: position 3,186 of record JALNQF010000728.1, on the reverse strand, counting down.
AGAGGCAGAGTAATGTTACAGAGGATTTAGAGAGGAAATAGAGGTCAGGGTAGAGTCGCTGTAGCTATGGATTTTTGCAGACTTGAAAGTGTGGAAAGATTGGTGCATTATGTATTTGTGCCTACCAAGACTCGACAAGACCTCTGGGAAAGACCACGAGACTTGGCTCTTGGAAAGTTTGGGATTGCCCTTGAATTGGAGTGACTTGTGAGTATCCCAAATCCCCCCATGGCGACAACAATCTCATGAAACTCCGCACATGGCCACAAAAGTCGGGTCAGCGCTACCTTTCAAGGTAGTCGTAGAAGATCTGGGTTGCGATCTGGTGTTCCAGCGATGTTTCACTGCCGTTGCATCTATTCTACCAGTATTATGTCATTTGATAACAGGCCGGATCTAGGGGGTGCAGGATCCGGGGCGCGGAAGCGGGAATCTGGGGGTGCAATATCCGGGACGCGGAAGCGAGGATTCTGTGGATCAGGGAGCGATATCAAGAAGCGAAACAGATTTACGGAAATTTTTATAGCTAGCCGTGCTAGCAAATATATCATTAATGCACGCAAAAGAATAGTGCCCTCTAGTAGAGTTGTCTTTCCTATGTAACGTTCCTGAGGCCTACAGACTCTTATATCAAGTGTAAAACATGACTCTTTGGTGTTACGAGTAGGTAATACGATAAATAAGAGACTAGTGTGACAGTAACGCTAAATCAAGTAAATCGTGCAAAGTAGAGAATAGGATAGAGTACCAACTACCTTCTATTTTAGCACTAGTGCATTCCGTTCTCGCGCTAGTACATACGGAAGTGAAATTGAAAATGTTAGGAAAGATTCGAAATGGAATACTTGGCCTCCGACTAGGGACTTGGCGTGCATTTGTAAGAAAATACTCTATCTCGCTTTAGCGTCTAGTTTTGCAGAAATTAAAGCCCTGTAAGTACAGAGGTGCTATTTAAAAGTCTTTTTATAGACCGTGTATAGTGCGTAAGCTATTAATCTTAGTATTATCCCCTACTATGCTAAAAATTCCTTAGTTTTTATATTTCCTCTACTTTCTACCTAAAATTACCCCTAATAACGTATTCTACTATCGAGCCGGCTACTTTTTCTTAGTATTGCGAACACTACAACTTTAGAGGTTAATAATAAACTTTACTTAGTACTCCCTACTACTATAATACTATTATCTAATTTAGAAGTCTTTTCTTTATTATCCTAGTACGTTCGCGCGCTATACCTAGTCTTCCCGTAGTTCTTATAGCGCCGTTATCCTAGCTAAGCCCTCTCCTAATTACCCCTACTACGAGGCTTCTTGCCCTTCTACGTAGCTATTAGCGCCTATCTATCTACTTATATTAATACTTCTCTATACTCTATAGTCTTACTATACTAAATTTACTTTTGTTTACGTTACTTTTACTTAGTTATTGCCTATTATTACTCTTTAAGCTCCTTTATATAGGTTTCTTAAAGAATACTTTTATATAGTATTAATTTAGCGCCCTTACTAAGCTAGTAAAGGAAGCCCTACATAGTAGTAAGTAAGTAATAAAAAGAACTACTTAAGAGCTTTAACTACTATAGCGTCTCTAATAGTAAGAGTCCTAATAGAGTATAAATATAGACTTTAAGGTAATCTTATTACGCTATAAGCTATAGTAAGGCTATAGCTACGTAAGCGTATAAGATAAAGGCTAAGGCCCTTAGATAATATATACTACTCTACATCTATATTTAATGTTATTAAATACTTATCTACCTTTTTAGGTTTATTTAGCGTAGTAGAGTAAAGCTATAGTTTAATAAATCTAGTATATCTTACGTATTTAAAAGAATAAGTCCTAAAGCTTTAACACCTTTTTTCTAGTTCTACTAAGTAAATATATTAAAAAATACTTCTCTAAATACTAGAAGGAAGCCTTCTTTATTAATATAGAAGATACGTTTCTATACTAAGATTTATATATACTTAGAGTACTTATACTTTAGTAGTAAGAAGTATATAATATTAAGTATAGTAGAGTTATATAAAAAAAAGCTTAAAAAAAGTTATAGTATTAAACTAGGAATAACTTAACGAAATAAATAGCTAAAAATAGAAGTAGATAGGAATTTTAAATAGAAATCTAATACTTTCTTTTAGTATACTACGATTTTTAATTACAAAGCTAACAAGAGCTTAGGTTTAATCTATTTAAAGGACTTTTTGTATTTTAAAATTTAACTTTATAGAAATTTTTTATTAGTATATAATATTCTAATTTTATTTAATCTAGTTTTAAATAGTTATATAGAGATTATAAAACCTAATTTTTTATAAGATAGTTTTTACCTACTTATTTAGTTATTTTAATTAGAAAAAAGTAACTACTTTATTATATAAGCTAAACTAACTAAATAGATTACTAATCTATTAGTCTATATACAATAAAATAAGTTTTAATATTTTTTTTTAATCTCTTTTCTAAATCCTAAATAAATATTAATAAACTTCCTAAAATATATACTTAAAGGTAACTAACTTTACTCTTCTAATATACTTTTTTAACTATTACTAATATTGTTAAAAGAGAATATAGATCTATTAAAGCTACTATAAATTAAATAACAAAATAGTAATCTACTTTCTATTAGCTAAGTAATAGAAGAGTAAGTTACTAGGTTAAAATTAAGAGAAAAAATATAACTAAATAAAGACCAAATATAGAGTCCTAAAATAACTAATAAGAGATTATTATTTAAAAATTAGATTAATATATTTTAGTAAGTAAATAAGTTATACTTTTAATAATATAAGTAAAAAGCTCTTAATTAATAAACAAAATACTAAAAAAGAGTTTACTAATATAAAGAGTATTAAAATAGAATAAAAAATATATATTTTAAGATATAGAAAGAGGTTAGAGATAAATATTATAAAAAAAAGGCTAAAAAAAAGTTAGAAACGAAATTATTACTATAATAACTAGAAGTTAGTTTAAAAATAGTCTTAATAGGCTAAATTATTTTATTTCTTTTATATTTTATTTCTTTTATATTTTATTTCTTTTATATTTTATTTCTTTTATATTTTATTATCTTATTAATTATATTATAATAGCTAGCTTATAAACTATTATATTATATAAAGAAATTAGAATCTAAGTAAAAGGAGTTATAAAGAAAGTAAGAAGATTAAACCTAGAGT
>JALNQF010000727.1:0-15451 GCA_028456385.1 Ophiosphaerella korrae | reverse complement strand
TATTTTCTTATTTTAAGAAATATTTTACTTTCTACTAATCTTTCTAGTACTTTGTATACATACTATATATATTCTTCCTCTATTTCTAAGAATATAAGGATATTATCTAGGTATATAAATATAAATACGTCTAGGTATTCTCTTAGGACTATATTAATCCTTTCTTAAAATACTACTAGTATATTTATTAATCTAAATGTTATAGCTATAATAAAAGAACACTAATTTAAAACAATTAGCCCTACTATAGATAACAACAACATATATAACTTATAGGGCAACGAACTTAATTAGAAGACTAACTACAATAGAAACACGTAATAACTTCGCAATTCGCGATTTTAGTAAACACAAAGTATAAAGCTATGTACGTAATAACTTTGTAATTTGCGATCTTAGCAAATACAAAGCACGAAGCTAGCTAAGAAATATAGGTATATAGTTAGTAGCAATATGTATTATTAGGATAGTATTAGTAATTTAATCCTTTAACTATAGAATACTAATACAAGACAATCGCAAGATATCTTCTATTGTTTATAGTTATTATAGATTACTACCTAAGCCCTTGTTATTAACTCTTAATCTACTAACACCCTAATAGTTACTTGTAGTCGATAAGTAGGCAACTTATTACACTAAAGGGTATAACTATGTATTTAAATAGTCTATATTATATTCTAAATACTATTTTCTACATTTTACTTTTTTTAATTCTAATCTAGTAATAGGTATTTTAGATATCTAGTTTAGTAAAGATTTGTACTTTCTATAGCCTATCTTATATCTTATCTATACGTAGGAAGGGGTATTAGTTCTTATCTATTATTATATTAGTTTTTCTAAAATCTATACAAGGTCTTTTATTATCTATCCTCTTTTTATCTATAAATATAAGTCTATAAGCTACTAAGGATTTAGATTCTTATATCTATTCTTTCTTTATTATATTTTGTATAAATACACATTTAATCTTTAATTCTTCTTTAGTTTTTTAATAAACTAGGCTCTATCCTATATTCTTTCTTTCTTCTAGGTCTATTACTAAATCTTATAGTTAATAGTCTAGAAGGTAGTTATTAGGTTCTATAAGTTATTTTTCTTATTTCTTATATTCTTCTAGGAATTTTCCTTTGTATGTAATTATGTTAGCTTTTAACATTTCTTTCTTAGGGTAGCTAATTCTCTCTATTCTCTAATTAATTCTTAGGTTAGTTATCTATAACTATAGTATTCCTAGTATTATATCTTGTTTATTATTAATTGTTATTATATCTATAACTATATTCTTAATTTCTAATCTTTCTAGCTTTAGCGTAGAAAGTGTTATTTTAAACCTTATAGATTCCTAAAATAGTTTTCCTTTAATTATACTTAGTTATTAAGGGGATTTCTTTATTATATAAGTTATTCCTTAGCTTTCTATAAACTCCTTAAATATAAAGTTCTTTATAGCTCTACTATTAATTATTATTTATACTTTCTTTCTTTAGTATATACCTATTTTTGTAATATATAGGCCTCTTATACCCTCTAGCTTTTTTTACTTAGGTCTTTCTTTAAATTATCTATTCTTCTAAAACTATTATCTTATTTTACGTTTATAGTTCTTGTATTTTAGGTATTTATTATAGGTATATTTATACTATAGCTTTCTTTAGATATATTTTTTAGATAGTTTAGGGCCTAGTCTAATTACTATATATTCTTTGTTAGGTATTCTAATTATTTCCTAACCTTAGATATCTTTTCTTATAATTATATTTATATAATTGTGTCCTTTTCTTTATATAAGCTATACGTAATTACATACCTTAAGTTCTATATATATATAGTAATTTGTGTTTAGGTATAATATCTATAATATCTTAGTATATACTAGGTGTTCTAGATTTATCCTCTTGTCGTCCTCTACCTAGTAACTATCTATTCTAGGTCTAGTGTTTATTAGGACGTAGTATACTATTAGTACTCGTAGTATATAGGCTTTATTAATCTATTGTATTTTTCTTATAAGGGACTACTATTCTTTTTATATAGGGATTCTACTTACTATAACTATATATTACTTTATCTATTATTAGAATATTATAAACTTTTTTACTTTAGGATTACGTTCTTTCTAGTTTTTATACGCTTTCTCTATACTTATAACTAGTAAGTATTTCTAAATAAACTTCTCTTCTTTGTTTTATTCCTCTATATTTATTATTATATAGCTATTATAGCTATATACTCTTAACTAGGTATACTTAGTACTTTTTATATTAGTTTATTTCTTATCTCTTTATAATCCTTTAGAGGAGACTATTATAGTCTCTTTATCTTATACTAGTCTTTTAGCCTAGATTAATAGTATCTAGAGCTCTTCCCTTTCTAAATCTTCTATTAGTAGGTCTATTATATATACTATTTCTTCTAGCTATACTTTTATTCTTTCTTTTATTACTACTACTCTATTCTTTTATAAGAACTATCCTACTCTCTATTTACTAGAAAGATATATATAGTAGTTATCTTTATAATAAAAGGTCTAATATAGTATTATATACTATTTTTCTTTACTTCTAGCTACTTTTTCTTAAGGTTTAGCTTATTTTTTTAGTACTTCTTTTTTATTCTAAGTTGTTTTTAACTATATTTCTTTCTTTAGGTTTTTACTTTTATAGTCTTTTACAAAGTATCTTAGTTTCTTGTATTTATAATATATTATATTCTTTTTCTCTTTTAACTAGTAATGTTTTATATAGTAGCTTTTCTTACTATAGCTAAAGTACGTAAAGTCTTTATTCTTCTTTAATTTCTTATCCTTATTAGTATTAAAGATTATAGGGTCTCTAGCGTCTTAATTTCTTAGTTGTCCTCTATATTTGTTTTTCTTCTATTCTTAGAGGTTGTTGTTTATTTATATTACCTATTATTTTAGAGCTTCTAGTATTCTTAGTTTTTCTATATATATTATCTCGTATTAGACTTTTAAGTCTAATCCTTGTTTAAATCGTTATATTAGTAATACTTTATTCTATTCTATATTCTATAATAGTTGTTTAAACTATAATATATATTTAGGAATACTTTTATATTATTTAAGCCTTTTAAGCTTTTCTTTAGCTTATTAGGTAATATCTATATTACTAAATACTACTTTTATTTGTTTAGTAAAGTATTTATAACTTCTAAAGATAGCTCTAGTTTTATCCTTCTATATTCCTAGTATATATATTGTATAATCTATCTAGTAAGATTTAAACTATTTTATTATATCTTCTTTAAAGTATATTCTTATATATATTACTTTTTTATTTTCTCTATTAAAGTATAGTACTTATATATTAATCTAGAGTTATACTACTACTATAAAGGGTCTTAATTTTTCCCTTATTCTATTAAATTTCTTAAGTATAGGTATCTTAGGTAGCTTCTTTATCGTACTTCTCTTTAGTCTCTAGGTAATTTATTCTATCTAGTTTTATCCTTTAATAATAGCCTTAATTTAGGCTTTATTTTACTTTACGTAGTTTTATAGTTTTTTATTCTATATCTCTAAAGTATTAATTATTAGTTTTATAGCTTTTTTTTTAGAAATTAGGTTATTTAAGTAATTCTTAATTACCTTCTATATAGTGTTATCTAACTTAAAACTACTTAGGGGTACTTTAACTCTTTTCTTAGTTAAGCTTTCTACTATTGTATTAGCTAGACTATATACTACTTATACTTTTACTTCTCCTAATATCTAAATTAGTAAGGTGTAATAGGGTTACCTAGGTTAACTATAGGTAACTATTAGGGTGTTAGTAGATTAGAAGGTAATAACAAAGGCTTATATTATAATTAGTAATAACTATAAATAATAGTTAATTTATATATACAATGTTAAGTATTAGCGTTCTAGATTAGAAATTAGATTACTAATACTATCCTAATAATGCGTATTACTATTACTATATACTTAATATATTCTTAGTAACTTTATAACTTTATATTTACTAAGATCGCGAATTTATAAATTTATTACGTGTCCTACTTTATAACTTTGTATTTACAAAGATTATAAATTTACAAATTTATTATATATCTATATTATAATTAGCTTCCTAGCTAAGTCTATTATCTTATAAGTGATTACTCTACTTATCTTATATTTTAATAGTAAGTATATCTAGGCTAATTAGATCTATCCCGATTTCTCTTATTACTGTCGTAACACCTATCTAATATCTAATAAGAGTATACTAGGTTAATTTTATCTTATACTAAGTAACTAGTATAGATAGATTATACTATTAAGCTAACTCTTAGTTAGAGTATAGTCTTTACTTTAAGCTCTTATATAGTAAAATTAACTAATATAATAATAAGCCTTACTATATATATAATATAGATAAGAAAGATTTTATACTAGAAGTTATTACTAGATTAAAGAGAGTATTTAGTAAAAAGATATATAAGAAGAAAAAAGTTAAAGCTTATTTTTAAGATAGTAATTAAAAGTAGATAATACTACTAGCCTATATCTATACTAATAGAACTATTCTTAAACCTACTATTATATACTAATTAAAGTCTATGTTATAGCTATAATAAGAGAAAGCTAATTAGAGCTAATTAGCTCTATAATAGATAACAATAGTATATAAGACCTATAAGGTAATAAACTTAACTAGGAAACTAACTATAATAGGGATACGTAATAAATTCGTAATTCGGGATCTTAGTAAATACAAAGTATAAAGCTAGCTAAGAAATATAGGTAAATAGTTAGTAGTAATACGTATTATTAGGATAGTATTAGTAATTTAATCTATTAACTACAGAACGCTAATATAAAACAATTACAAGATATCTTCTATTATTTATAGTTATTGTAGATTAATATACAAACATCTAATATTATCTTCTAATCTACTAACTCCTCCCCTATATAGAGAGGTCGCTTATAGTTAACAATAAGTGTCTCTATTATACCTTACTAATTTAGATATTAAGAGAAGTAAAGCGTAAGTAGCGTATAGTCTAGCTAATATAATAGAAAGAAGTTTAACTAAGAAAATAGTTAAAGTACTCCTAAGTAGCTACAAATTAAATAATATAGTATAGAAGAAAATTAAGGGTTACTTAAATAACTTAACCTCTAAGAAGGAAGATATAAAACTAGTAATTAACGCCTTAGAAATATAGAATAACGAATTATAAGACTATATAAAATAAAATAAAGTATAGATTAAAGGTATTATAGAGAGATAAAACTAGATAGAGTAGATTACCTAAAGACTAGAAATAAGCGCAATAAAGAAACTACCTAAGATACCTATACTTAAGAAATTTAATAAGATAAGAGAGAAACTAAGACCTTTTATAGTAGTAGCACAACTCTAGATTAATATATAAGTACTATACTTTAATAAAGAAGATAAGAAAGTAATATATATTAGAATATATCTTAAAGAAGATATAATAAGATAGTTTAAGTTTTACTAGATAGATTATATAATATATACTCTAGGAATATAAAAAGATAAAACTAGAGCTATCTTTAGAAGTTATAAATACTTTACTAAATAAATAAAAGTAGTATATAGAGATATAGATATTACCTAATAAGCTAAAGAAAAGCTTAAAAGGCTTATATAAAACAAGAGTATTCTAGAATATATATTATAATTTAAATAACTATTGTAAAATATAGAATAGAACGAAGTATTATTAATGTTACAATTTAAACAAGGATTAAATTTAAGAATCTAATATAAAATAATTTATATAAAAAAACTAAGAATACTAAAAGCTCTAAAATAGTAGGTAATATAAATAGATAACAATCTTTAAGAATAGAAGAAGAATAAATATAGAAGATAACTTAGAAACTAAGACGCTAAAGACCTTATAATCCTTAACACTAATAAAGATAAAAGAAAACCTAAGAAGAATAAAAACGTTACGTGCTTTAGTTATAGTAGAAGAGGCTACTACGTAAAAGACTACTAATCTAAATAATTAAAGGAAAACTAGGATACTTTGCAAAAGATTGTAGAAGTAAAGATTCTAAGAAAGATAAGGAAGCTTAGTTAAAAACAACTAAAAACAAGAAAGAAGTATAAAAAGTAGAGGCTAAACTTTAAGAAAAGGTAGCTAGGAGTAAAGAAATATAGTATATAATACTCTATTAGACTTTTTATTATAAAGATAACTACTATATATATCTTTCTAGTAAGTAAAGAGTAGGATAGTTCTTATAGAAGAATAGAGTAGTAGTAATAAAAGAAAAAACAAAAGTATAGCTAGAAGAAATAGTATATATAATAGACCTACTAATAGAAAACTTAGAAGGGGAAAAACCCTAGATTCTATTAACCTAGGCTAAAGGACTAGCACTAGATAAAGAGACTACTATAGTCTCTTCTAAAGAATTAAAAAGAGATAAAAGAAAAATTAATATAAGAAGTACTAAGTATACCTAGTTAAAAGTATATAGCTATAATAGCTATATAATAATAGATATAGAGGAATAAAACAAAGAATAGAAATTTATTTAAAAATACTTACTAGTTATAAGTATAGAGGAAGCGTATAAAGACTAGAAAGAACGTAATCCTAAAGTAAAAAAATTTATAATATTCTAATAATAGATAGAGTAATATATAGTTATAGTAAGAAGAATACCTATATAAAAAGAATAGTAGTTCCTTACAAGAAAGATATAATAGATTAATAAAGCCTATATACTACAAGTACTAATAATATACTATATCCTAGTAACTATAAGACCTAGAATAAATAAATACTAGGTAGGGTACAATAAAAGAATAGATCTAGAATATCTAGCATACGTAAAAATATTATAGATATTATACCTAAATACAAATTACTATATATATAGAGAATAGAAGGTACGTAATTATATATAGCTAGTTAGAAGAAAAGGATATAATTATATAAATATAATTACGAAGAAAGATATCTAAGGTTAGAAAATAATTAGAATACCTAACAAAGAATATATAGTAAGTAGACTAGGACTAAAACTATCTAAAGAATATATTTAAAGAAAACTATAGTATAAATACACCTATAATAAATATCTAAAATACGTAAACTATAAACGTAAAATAAAGTAATAGCTCTAAAAAAATAGATAAGTTAAAGAAAAACCTAAGTAAGAAAAGCTAAAAGGTATAAAAAGTCTATATATTATAAAAATAGGTATATTGTTACAATAGTAACAAGATAAATACAGATAGAACCAATTAGCCCTACGACTAAAGGATTAAGTTCTTACAAATATAAAGAATACAAACTTAATTAGGAAACTATATATAATTAGGACACCTAGAGTAATCTATAATCTATAGACTCTTAGCGTTAATAGATTATAGATTAAGGTAATCTATAATCTATTATTCTTAGTAGTAATAGATTAATAGATTAGGATAAGTATATAGTTAGTAGCGATGCGCATTATTAAGATAGTATTAGTAATTTAATTATTAACTACAAGCGATAATACAAAGATAGTTACAAAACATCTTCTATTATTTATAGCCTATTGCAGATTACTACACAAGCTTTTGTTATTACTTTATAATCTACTAATACCTATCTAGGCTATTAGGAAGTCGACCCTAGTAAGCCTATAATACCTTACCGATTTAGTTATTACAAGAAGCAAAGCGTAAGTAGCGCATAGTCTAGCTAATACGATAGTAGAAAGTTTAAAAGATAAAGCCCCTAGGAGTAGTTATAAGTTAGATAGTACTATATAGGAAACAATTAAAGACTGTATAAATAAACTAATTAATAATAAAGAAGATATAAAGATAGTAATTAAAGCACTAGAAACGTAAAATAGAGAACTACAAGACTACTCTAAATAGAATAAAGTATAAATTAAAGCTATTATTAAAGGCTAGAACTAGATAGAGCTAATTACCTAATAACTAGAAATAAGTACAACAAAGAAACTACCTAAGATACCTATTCTTAAAAAGTTTAATAGAATAAAGGAAAAATTAAGACCCTTTATAGCGTTAGCACAACTCTAGATAGACGTACAAGTACTACACTTTGATATAGAAGAGAAGAAAGTAATATATATTAGACTACACCTTAAAGAAGACGCAATAAGATAGTACGAGCCCTACTAGATAGACTACACAACGTACTCTCTAATAACCTAAAAGGACAAAACTAGAGCTATTTTTAGAAGCTATAAATACTTTACTAAACAAATAAGAGTAGTATTTAGGGATACAGATATTACCTAATAAGCTAAAGAGAAACTTAAAAAGCTTACACAAAACAAGAGTGTCCTAGAATATATATTATAATTTAAATAACTAGGCTAAAACATAGAATAGAACGAATTAGCCCTTATATTACGATTTAAACGAGGACTAAACGCAAAAATTTAATACGAAATAATATATATAGAGAAACTTAGGATACTAGAAGCTCTAAAACAATAAGTAATCTAAATTAACAACGACCTTCGAGAATAGAAAAAGAACAAGTATAGTAGCTAAACTAGAAATTAGGACGCTAGAGATCCTATAATCCTTAACGCAAACAAGGATAGAAGGAGAAAGAAGAATAAAGACTTTACGTATTTTAACTATAGTAAGAAAGGCTACTACGCGAAAGACTACTAATTAAAGAAGAAAAAGGATATAGTATATTATAAATATAGGAAACTAGGATACTATATAAAAGACTACAAAAGTAAAGACTATAAAAAAGATAAGGAAACTTAGTTAAAGACGATAGAGAAAAAGAAAGAAATACTACAAGTATAGGCTAAACCTTAAGAAAAAGTAGCTAAGAGCAAAGAAATATAATATATAATACTTTATTAGACTATTTGTTATAAAGACAACTACTATAAACATCTTTCTAGTAAATAGAGAGTAAGATAGTTCTTATAAAAGTATAGAGTAGCAGTAATAAAAGAAAGGATAAAAGTATAGCTAGAAGAAATAGCGTATATAATAGACTTACTAATAGAAGACTTAGAAAGGGAAGAGCCCTAGACCCTATTAATCTAGGCTAAAGGACTAGTACTAGATAAAGAGACTACTACAGCTTCCTCTAAAGGACTATAAGAAAGTAAAAGATAGAAAAGTATAAGAGGTATAGAATACGCCTAGCTAGATATACACAGCTATAATAGCTATACGACAATAGATATAGAGGAATAAAACAAAGAATAGAAATTTATTTAGAAATACTTACTAGTTATAAGTATAGAGGAAGCGTACAAAGACTAGAAAGAACGCAATCCTAAAGAAATAAAGTTTATACTATTTTAAGAATAGATAAAGTAATATATAGTTATAGTAGGAAGAATACTTATATAAAGGGAATAGTAGTTCCTTATAAGAAAAACGCGATAGATTAATAAAGCCTATACACTACAAGTACTAATAGTATATTACGTCCTAATAAATACAAGAAAAAGAGGCTACAACTATACAAGAGCAATTCTAGTAGAAGATATCTAAGGATAAAAAATAATACTAGAAGAAGGTTACGTAGCAATAAGGCCTAGACTAAAACTACCTAAAAAATACGTCTAATGAAGACTATAGTATAAATACAAGTATAACAAATATCTAAAATACAAAGAATACAAACTTAAAACAAGGCTATAGCTCTAGGAAGATAGACAATTTACAAAAATACTAAAACAAAAAAGGCTAGAAAGTATAAGAGGCCTACACATTATAAAGATAGGCACTTATTAAGGAAAGAAAGTATAATTAATAATTAATAGTAGAGCTATAAGGAACTTTATATTAAAGAAGTTCGTAGAAAGCTAAAGAATAACCTATACTATAAAGAAGTACCCTTAACAACTAAGTATAATTAAAGGAAAACTATTCTAGAAACCTATAAGGTTTAAGACAACACCCTCTACACTAGAACTAGAAGAGATAACAATTAAGAATATAGTTATAGATATAACTACAATTAATAATAAACAAGATATAATATTAGGAATACTATAGTTATAGATAACTAACCTAAGAATTAATTAGAGAATAGGTAAAATTAGCTACCCTAAAAGAGAAATATTAAAAGCTAATATAGTTACATATAAAGGAGAATTCCTAGAAGAATATAAGAAATAAGAAAAATAGCTTATAGAACCTAAAGATTACCTCCTAGAATATTAACTATAGGATTTAGCGATAGATCTAAAAGAAGATAAAGACGTAGGATAGAGCCTAGTTTATAGAAAAATAGAAGAAAAATCTAAGATTAAACAAACGTTTATTAAAAACGCACTAAAGAAAAGATAGATATAAGAATCTAAGTCCTTAGTAGTATATAGACTTATATTCGTAGATAAAAAGGAAATAAGTAATAAAAGACCTTGCGTAGACTTTAGAAAAACTAACGCAATTATAAATAAGAACTAATACCCCTTACTACAAATAGATACAATACAAGATAGACTATAGAAAGTAGGAATCTTTATAAAACTAGACATCTAGAATGCCTACTACTAGATTAGAATTAAGAAAGGTAATAAATAGAAAACAGCGTTTAGAACATAATATAAACTATATAAATACCTAGTTATACCCTTTAGCTTAATAAACGCACTAGTAGCCTTCTAAAAAAGAATAAATATAGTACTAAGAGAGTACTTAGATATATTTATATTTGTATACCTAGATAATATCCTTATATTCTTAGAAATAGAAGAAGAACACGTATAGTATATATACAAGGTACTAGAAAAACTAGTAGAAAGTAAACTATTCTTTAAAATAAGAAAATATAAATTCTATATAAAGGAAATAGACTTCCTTAGATTTATTATTAAACTAGGAAAAATCAAGATTAATCTAGAAAAAATTAGATTAATTAACGAATAGCTAATACCTAAAAACCTAAAGGAAGTATAATAATTTTATAGCCTAGCTAACTTTTACAAAAAGTTAATAGTAAGATAGTCTAAAGATATAGAACTAATAACAAGGCTTATAAAAAAGGATACACTATTTAAATAGATAAAGGAATATAATAAAGTATTTAAGAAGATTAAAAAGAAGTTTATAGAAAACCTAGTTATTAGAATATATAACCTAGACCTACTAGTAATAGTAAAAATAGATGTATCTAATTTAGTCTACAGAATAGCACTAATACAAGAAGACCTAAAGACTAAGAAAGAATATTTAGTTAAATACTTCTCTAAGAAAATAAAGCTAGTAGAACTTAACTATTTAATTTACAATAAAGAGATACTAGTAATCTATAAAGTATTTAAACAATAGAGAGTATACCTATAAGGAGTAAAATACTAAACAAAGGTCTATATAGACTATAAGAATCTTATAAGATTTATACTAAATAAAGAACTAATATAATAATATATAAGATAGTAGGAATTCCTATTAATATTTAATATAGAGATTATATATATAAAAGGGAAAGACAACTAATTTATAGACGCTTTTAGTAAAAGACTAGACTTATAGAAAGAAGTAAGCGCTACTAGTATAGTTCTAGTTAAAAACAAAAAAGGATATTTAGTCCTAAATATACTTATAATAACTACAACACTTAAAAGAAAGAGTAGCGAGCTAGACAAATAGATTTAAGAAGAAATAAGAAAAGCCCCTAAAGAAATAGAAAAACTTAAGATCTAAGAAAGTCTCGCAAGAGCCTATAGAAGAACGTATATTCTAAGAAAAATATAAAGAGAATTTATACAATAGTTCTATAAACTACTAGTATATAGATATTAAGGAATTAACAAAACACTAGATAGACTACTAAGAGATTATTATATCCTAAGAGTAAGACAACTAGTAATAGAAGTACTACAAGATTATATAGAATACTAAAGAAATAAGTATAGTAGACACGTACTATATAAGAAGCTATAACTAGTAGAAGTACTAGAATAACTATAAAGAGTTATTACAATAGATTTTATTACAAAACTACCTAAGTTAAAAGACCTAATATTAGGAGTTAAGTACAATAAAATCCTAATAATAGTAGATAAACTTATAAAATACTTATACTTTAGACTATATAAAGAAAAAAGTAGAATAGAAGTTACTATATACTAGGTTCTAGGAACTATAATTAGTTAATATAGACTACTAGATAAGATTATTATAGATAGAGATGTAAGATTTATATTAAAACTATAGAGAACGATAATAGCACAATTAAGAATTAAATATATAATATCTACTACATACTACCTACAAATAGATAGATAATTAGAAAGAATAAATTAGATAGTAGAATAGTACCTAAGATACTATCTTAACTATAACTAGAACAATTAGGTATAGTTACTACCTATAGCATAGTTAGTATATAACAGCGTAAAGAATAAGATAATAAGAGTATTACCTTTCTTTATAAACTATAGATTTAACCCTAGTATATATAGAATACTAAGACTAAAGATATCTTAGTCTCTAAAAGGAGAAAACTTTACTAATAGACTTAAAGATATACACAAGCAATTAAGACAAGATGTAGAATTCTTGTATAATTAAATAGCAAAGTACTATAACAAGAAATATAAAGAGAAACCCTAATTTAGAAAAAGAGAAAAAGTATAGTTAGTACAAAAAAACATTAAGAGTAAGAAACTAAGTTTAAAACTAGACTACGTTAAGATAAGACTATATAAAATTAAAAAAGAAGTTATACTAGTTATATTTAAATTAAAGCTACTAAACAAAATAAAGATACACCTAACTTTCTATATAGTACTACTTAAGATAGTACTATAAAACGTAGAACTACTAGTATATAAAGTAGATATATATAGAGAATAAGAAGAATAAGAAGTTAAAGAAATCCTAGTATACTAGTTCTATAATAGTAGGAACTACTACCTAGTAAAATAGATAAGTATAGACAAAAAAGGACAACTATAGGAAGAAACATAGGAACTAGAAAACAATCTTAACTACCTTAAGAAACTAGAGAACTTCTAAAGTTAAAACCCTCTAGAACGCCTAGTAGTAAACTAAGAGAACTAACATTACTATCGCTAGATAGAGAGGCGATAGGAGCGCCTAACGCAGGACCTACTATAGTAATACTAAATACCTTATCTAAGTCTAGCTTAGCTTCTAGAGCTACTAACTATATAGCTAATTTCTTATTATTTAGCGCCTTTATCTTATAAAGACGAGAGAGACAAGCTTAATTCTCTACTAGCTTACTTTACGCAAGCTCCTAGATCTACTTATACTTAGCTTTAGCCTCTATAATTTAAGATAGTAATTTCTCTTAAGCCTAGTTAATAGCTCTCCCTATTATTATTAAGCCTAGATACAAGAATAAGTATAATAAATATATACTCTATAAGAGAGATACTAGATACGTTATAAGAACTATAAACGTTTATATAGATATATACCTTATAAGCTCTACTATTATTTATAGAAACTATATAAAGAGAGTACTTAGGATTTAACTTAGAAGAGGTATAATAAAAATAAAGAAATATTTTAACACTATTACGCAACACGCGATTAGTAAGAAGATATTAACAACGTATAGAAGAGGTAACTATAAGGAGTAATAAGGAGCTAGAAATTAACGAAGAAAGTAAGCTACTAACCTTAGCCCTAGGACAGATAAACGAGGACCCGCCTAGAAGAGGGGATAGTATTACGATAGTAACAAGAGAAATATAGATAGAACTAATTAGCCCTACAACTAAAGGATTAAGTTCTTATAAATATAAAGAATACAAACTTAATTAGGAAACTATACATAATTAGGACACCTAGAGTAATCTATAATCTATAGACTCTTAGCGTTAATAGATTATAGATTAAGGTAATCTATAATCTATTGTTCTTAGTAGTAATAGATTAATAGATTAGGACAAGTATATAGTTAGTAGCGACGCGCATTATTAGGATAGTATTAGCAATTTAATTATTAACTATAAGCGACAATATAAAGATAGTTGCAAAATATCTTCTATTATTTATAGCCTATTATAGATTACTACACAAGCTTTTGTTATTACTTTATAATTTACTAATACCTATCTAGGCTATTAGGAAGTTAACCCTAGTAAGCCTATAACATATATATTAAGTAAAGAAAGTATAAGTAATTATTAATAGTAGAGCTACAAAAAACTTTATATTTAAGAAGTTTATAGAAAGTTAAAGAATAACTTATATAATAAAGAAGTACTCTAGATAATTAAGTATAATTAAAGGAAAACTATTCTAAGAACCTATTAGATTTAAAACAATACTCTCTACACTAAAGTTAAAAAGACTAGAAATTAAGAATATAGTTATAGATATAACAACAATTAATAATAAATAAGAAGTAATATTAGGAATACTATAGTTATAAATAACTAACCTAAGAATTAATTAGAGAATAAGAAAAATTACCTATCCTAAGAAAAACATATTAAAAGCCAACATAACTACGTATAAAGGAGAATTCCTAGAAGAATACAGGAAATAGGAAATACAGCTTATAGAACCTAACAACTACTTTCTAGAATACTAAATATAGGACTTAGCAATTAACCTAGAAAAAAGAAAAAACGTAAGATAGAGCCTAGTTTATAGAAAAACTAAAGAAGAATTAAAAATTAAACAAGTATTTATAGAAAACGCGATAAAGAAAAGATAGATATAAGAATCCTAATCCTTAGTAGTATATAGACTTATATTTATAGATAAAAAAAGAATAGATAATAAGAGACCTTACGTAGACTTTAGAAAAACAAACGTAATTATATATAAAAACTAGTACCCCTTACTATATATAGATAAAATACAAGATAGGCTATAAAAAGCTTAAATCTTTACTAAACTAGATATCTAAAACGCTTATTACTAGATTTAAATTAAAAAAGTAATAAATAGAAAATAGCGTTTAGAATGTAGTATAAATTATTTAAATACATAGTTATACCTTTTAGACTAATAAATATACTAGTAGTATTTTAGGAAAGAATTAATATAGTCCTAAGAGAGTACCTAGACGTATTTATATTTATATACTTAGACAATATCTTTATAGTCTTAGAAATAGAAGAAGAATACGTATAACACGTATATAAGGTACTAGAAAAACTAGTAAAGAATAAATTATTCCTTAAACTAAAGAAATTTAAATTCTATATAAAAGAGATAGATTTCTTAAGATTTATTATAGAACTAGGAAAAATAAGAATTAACTTAAATAAGATTAGAGGAATTTAAGAATAGCTAATACTAAAAAACTTATAAAAGGTATAACAATTTTATAAACTAGTAAACTTTTATAGAAAGTTAATAATAAGATAGTTTAAGATAATAGAACTATTAACAAAACTTATAAAGAAAGATACACTATTTAAGTAGACTAAAGAATATAAAGAAGTATTTAACTAAATTAAAGAAAAGTTTATAGAAAACCTAATTATTAGAATATATAACCTAGACCT
>JALNQF010000726.1:0-15495 GCA_028456385.1 Ophiosphaerella korrae | reverse complement strand
GAAGATAGTATTTTAAATATACTATAGATATTATAAGTATATAGTAATACTCTTTAGACTAATAAATATACTAGTAACGTTCTAAAGACTAATTAATAATATATTATAAGAATACTTAGATAAGTTTATTATAGCTTACCTAGATAATATACTAATATATTCTAAAGAAGAAGGTAAGTATATAGAGTAAGTAATAATAGTACTATAGTACTTAGACTAATATAACTTATAACTAAAGCTAGAGAAGTATAAATAGTATAAGATAGAAGTAGAGTTTTTAAGATATATAATAGGTATTAATAAAGTTAAAATAAGCTAAGAAAAAATTAAAGTAGTAAAAGAATAGAGGGAACTAAAGATAGTTAAAGACGTATAATTATTCTTAGAATTTATTAACTTTAACTAATACTTTATAGAAAGATTTTCTAAAAAGGTACTACTACTTATAAAGCTTATAAAAAAAGATATAATATAAGAATAAAAAGTAAAGTAAAAATAAGCTTAAAAAGAACTTAAGTAAGCTTATATTATACTACTAGTTCTAAAGTAATTTTATAGTAATAAGACCTTAGTTATTAAAATAGATATATTTAATCTAGCTTATAGAGTAATAGCGCTATAAGAGTATAAAGGAAAATAGTATCTAATTATATACTATTTAGAAAAGTTTATAGAATAAGAAGAAAGATATAATATATATAATAAGGAGCTACTTGTAATAGTTAATAACTTAAATATTAGAGAGCGTACGCTAAAAGCGTAGTAGAAGTAATTATTAATATAAATTACAAGAACCTAATATACTTTATAATAAGTAAGAAGTTAAAAGATAAGTAGATATAATAGTTAGAACTACTAAGGTAGTATAAATTTAAGATCTAGTATATACTAAGTAAAGAAAATAGCTAAGTAGATACGCTTAGCTAAAGATATAATATTATAGGAAAAAGACAAGTAGTAGAAGAAGCTATACTTTAAGATAATAGATAAGAAAACCTAGTACTAAATATATAACTAGTAGAGGAATAAGATATTAATAACCTAGTTAGAATTATAAATAAGGTTCTAGAAGAATTATAAGAAGTAATTATATAATAATACTATAATAACCTAGTATATAAGTAATTAGAAATTATATAAACTATAGAACTAATCTAGAGAAATTATAGATTTAGTAAGATAAAAGAGAAAGTAACGTAGTTTATTAAGAAATACGTAAATTACTAGAAGAATAAGTATAAGATATATATACCCTATAGAAAAATATAAGTAATTAAGATACTAAAAAAACTATAGATAGATATTATAATAGACTTTATTATAAATTACTATTATTAAAAGACTTAGTAATAGTAATTATAGACTAATTTATAAAATATACTAAGATAGAGAATTCTATAGTAACTATATAGTAGATTAGCTAGAATACGTACTACTAGACGTACTAATACAAAGATATAAAATACTAAAAAGTATTATTAGTAATAGAGATAAGCTTTTTATATCTAATTACTATATAACGCTACTTATAGTAATAAAGATAAAAAAGAAGCTATTAATAGCCTATTATCTATAAATAGATAGATAGATAGAGTAGACTAATAGAATATTAAAAATAGACCTAAAGATTTATAGTAATTAGAAGTAAAATAATTAAGTATTACTATTACTTATAGTATAATTAGTACATAATAATAAGTACTTAGAAGTAATAAGTAAAATACTTTATTTTATAAACTATAGGATATACCTTAATTTATTTAAGAGAATACTACTAAGACTTAAGATAGAAGTAGTAGTAGTTAGAGTTAAAGATATATAAGAACTTTATAATAAGATAAGATAAAAACTAAAGAAAGCTTAGAAATAAAGTATTTTATATATTAATTAAAAATAAAAAATAGTATAGTAGGGTAATACGAAAAAAAAGCCTAAAAAATAGTTATAGTTTTTAACTAGTAATAACTCTACAAATATAATAGCTAAAAATATAAGTAAATATAAATCTTAAAGAAAATATCTAGGACTTTATTTTAGTATACTACAAATTTTAATTACTAATTAAATACAAGCTCGGATTTAAACTATTTAGTAGACTATTTTTTTTATAAAATTTAACCTAATAGAACTTTTTTATTAGCGTATAAAATTCAATTTTTATTTAATCTAGTGTTTAGTAGGCTAGTAGATATTATATTACCTAATTTTTATAGTATATTTGTTATCTACTTAATTAGTTAATTTAAAAAGAAAAAAGGAATAACTTTATTACGTAAGATAAACTTACTAAATAGACTACTAATTTATTAGTCTATTAAGGATAAAATAACTTCTAATCTTATTTTTTCTATATCTTTTATAAGTCCTTAATAACTAACGATAAACTTCTTAAAATTTAAACCTAAAGTTAACCTACTTTAATCTTCTAATATACTTATATTTACTATTACTACTATCTACTATAGATAGTATATGTCTATTAATAATACTATTAAGAAAATTAGTAAAAAAAATAGTTATTTACCCTCTATTAGCAAAGTAATAGAAAGGTATTTTACTACGTTAAAATTAAGAGAAATAAAATAACTAATTAGAGATTTAATTAAGAATCCTAGGAATACTAATACAAGATTATTATTTGAAAATAATATTAATATCTCTATTAGGAGCTTCTAATTGTTTATTAAAGAAAAAAGCTATAGTATTAACGTTACTAATAAAAAGCTCCTAATAAATAAATAAAATACTAAAAAAGAGTCTACTATTATAAAGACTAGCTAAAAAGGTAAAAATATAATTAGATTAATACTAAAAAATATATATTTTAAGATATAGAAAGAAGATAGGACGAAATATAACTAAAAATAAGGTAAAAAAGGAGTTAAGAAAAATAGAGTCTTTATATTAAATAGAAATAAATTTAAGAAATATTCTAATAGGCTAAAATATTCTTTACTTTTTCTACTATATTTTCCTATTAATTATATTATTATAGCTAACTTACTAACTATTATATTACGTAAGGAAATAAATATCTAAGTATAAGGAGCTATTTAGATAGGAAGAATATTAGACCTAGAGTTTATTTAGGTCCTAATTAATTCGAGTCCTATTTGTTATACTTACTATTTCTATATAGTACTTAATAAATATCTTAAGAAGTATATTAAAAGACATAAGTTATATAACTCTATTTTAGGTAGTTTTTTTAATATTATAAAAGAACTTATTAATAGATCATCTGTCTAAGGTTATAAAAACTAACTAGGAGACTAGGGTAAATATATTAATAAGATACTAGTAGAATTTATAAAGATTTTACTATTATTAATTAGTTTAAAAGAAATAGTATAAAACTCTTTCTATATCTAGCCTATAGTCTAGGTCTAAATCCTATTAAAAACGTATAGAATTTATATAAAAATAAACTAATTAAAAGATATAAAAGAAATTTTCCTATATAAACTACTTATATAGTAGTAGAATCCTTTAATATAGTAAAAAAAGAAAAAGAAGCGCTTATATTATAAGAATCTAAAGAAAAATCTATATAATAAAGAAAAAAACGTTAGTAGGACTATATAAAAGCTAAATATTATTCTACTAAGTATTAATACTAATAGTTTATAGCTAATAAATATAAATTTTTAGTAAAAGTTTACTTTTATATCTTTTACTTAATATCTACTCTTTAAATAATTAGAATTAAGTATAACTCAACTATATTAATTTAACTATATATATCTAACTTATACTAAAAAATAATAGAAAAAGATACTAAATATAAAAAATTATTAAGCTTTAAAGTTAGCTTAAAAAAAAGTCCTCGAAATAGTTTAAATCCTAGCTCGCATCCGCTTAGTAATTAAAAATCGTAGTAAACTAAAATATAGACCCTAATATTTTCTTTTAGATTTATGTTCGCTTATATTTTTAGCTATTTTATTCGTAGAGTTATTACTAGTTAAAAACTATAACTGTTTTTAAGGCTTTTTTTTCGTGTTACTATACTATACTTTAGCTAAAAGAAGAAAACAAAGTATATCTTTATATAAAGAATCTATAGACTAAGTAACTTAGTAAAGGACTAGACTATATTAAGGTTAGACTATTTTTAGTTAAGGAAGATAATAGGCTAGTAATAAAAATACTAGTATAGTAATAATTCTAATATTAGAAAAAAAAGGATAATAAGTTTAAAGTTAAAGACTTATAAGGATATTAAAAAATAAGACGTAATACCTTCTAAAGAATATAGTTTCTCTAGAAGTAGCTAGTAAAATAGAAAGGCTACTTAGTAAGTAAAAATATATAGAAACCTAAAGCTAATTTATAGAATTATTAGTAGATACTTAAGAAAGTAAGAAATAAGTATAATATAGTAGGATATATAGGATATATAAAGCTATAGCTAGGATATAATAAATATATTAGTAGAAAAAAGTTCTATAATAAACCTAACTATATAGAGCTTATAAAGTACCTTTAGTTATAATAAATTTATCTAATAAGCTAATAGTAGACTAAATAGAAGGAGAGGAGGTAATATTAATAGTAGTAGTAGAATAGTTAAGAACTTACGCTAAAACCTTATTACTTTCTTACTCTAACTCTAACGCTAAGTATAAGGCTTTATAACAAGTTTACTTTTTAGTAAATTTTAATATTTTCTTATTATATAGTAAATAAGTAATAATAATAGTAAAAAGTTTTTTATTATTCTTAACTTTTTTATATAACTTTTTATAAGTTTAATTAAGAGACTCTTAAGTTATACTAATATAAAGACGCTCTCTATAAGTATACTTAGTATACTTTAGAGTAGAATCTAGTATAATAAAATAAAGAATACTTAAGAAAGAATTATATAGATAAAGTATTTAAGAAATATAGTTTATAGTAAAGATTTCTAATAAGAAATAAAGTTTATAAGATTATAAAAAAAGTAATATTATAGTAAGATAGTTTTTAACTAGAAAGTAGAGTAAATTACTTATAAGCTAGACTTAGCTAATAGAAGCTTAGGCTTAAAGATAGACTTAGCGTAAGAAAGAAGAATAGTATTATAATACTAAGTAGTAAGTAAGCTATTATATTATACGTAATTTAGCTAAGTAATATAGTATAGTAGAATACGTAACTATTTAGTAGAAAATACTCTAGAGTAAACGCTCTAGAGTAAATACTCTAGAATAAGTACTCTAGAGTAAACGCTCTAGAGTAAGCGCTTAGGAATAAATACTAGATAGTAAGTATATAGGAACGTTAATAGACCTTTATAAACTATTGTATTTAATTTCTTCTTTATACTCTTATCTTAATAGAGTATTATAACTAATACTTTAATTAGATTCTTATCTATTTATTAATACTTATATACTTTGTAATACTCTAATAAAAGCTAACTATTAATTAAGTGTAGTAACTAACTTATTTATTAACTTTACCTATCTTATAGAAGCCTACTTACTCTTATTACTTTTACTTAGTTCTAAGAACTTAATAAATAGATTAGAGTAATTTATATAGTTATATAAATAGATTACTTAAAGTATATAGTTAGTAGTAATATATATTATTAAGATAGTATTAGTAATCTAATCCTTAACTAAAAGTAATAATACTTAATATTATAAAAATCTTCTATTATTTATAGCCTATTACTTAATTATAATATAAGCTTTTATTATTAACTTCTAATCTACTAATACCTCTTAGTAGTTACTATAGTTAATAATAGTAACCTTATTATACTAGTTATAGTTAAGATAGTATCTAAGGTACTACTCTACTATTTAGTTTATACGTTCTAATTATTTATCTATTTATAGATAATATACTATTAATATTTAATATTATATTTCTAATTATACTTTTATTATTTTTTAAAGATTTAATATAAATTTTATATTTTTATCTATAATAATTTTATCTAAGATACTATACTAGCTAACTATAGTCTTTAGGACCTAGTATATAGTAACTTCTATCTTACTCTTTTTTTTATTTAGTCTAAAGTATAAGTACTTTATAAGTTTATTTACTATTATTAGGATTTTATTATACTTAACTTTTAATATTAAATCTCTTAACTAAAGTAATTTTATAATAAAGTCTATTATAATAACTCTATATAGATATTTTAGTATTTTACTTAGTTATAGTATCTTATATAGTATATATCTATTATACTTATTTTAGTAATACTTTATATAATCTTATAGTACTTCTATTACTAGTTATTTTACTTTTAGTATATAGTAACTTCTTAAAAGCTTATCTAATATATGTTTAATTTCCTAGTATATATATACTAGTAGTTTATAGAATTATTATATAAACTTTTTTTATATCTTACTTAGAATATATATCTTTCTATAAGCTTCTACTAGTTTATTTTAAATTTCTAGCTTTTTTATTTCTTTAAAAGCTTTTACTATTTTTTTCTAAAACTATTCTTTTAGCTTACTACTTTTTCTCTTTAGTATTATAACTATCTTAAGTTTATTAAAAACTAAATTTCTTTTTTTATTTTTAATTCGAACTATACTAGTAAGATTTATTTCTTATTATAAATCTAGTCTTTTACTTAAAGTATCTACTAACTAGTTATCTTTTCTATTTATATATATAATCTTAAATTTAAATATTAATAGAAATTCTTACTATCTTATATAGTATTATATTAATTCTTTATTTATTATAAATCTTATAAGATTATTATAATCTATATAAACCTTGATTATATACTTTATTTTTTATAAGTATACTCTCTATTACTTAAATACTTTATAGATTACTAGTATTTCTTTATTATTAATTAGGTAGTTAAGCTCTACTATCTTTATCTTCTTAGTAAAATATTTAATTAAGTATTTTTACCTAGTTCTTAGGTTTTCTTATATTAGTACTATTCTATAAACTAAATTAGATACGTCTATTTTTATAATTACGAGTAACTCTAAGTTATATATTCTAATAACTAGGTTTTCTATAAACTTTCTTTTAATCTAGTTAAATAATTTATTATATTCTTTTATCTATTTAAATAGTATTTTTTTTTATAAATCTAGTTAATAGCTCTATATATTTAAACTATATTACTATTAATTTTCTATAAAAGTTTACTAGCTTATAAAACTATTATACTTCTTATAGATTTTTTAGAGTTAGCTATTCTTTAACTAACTTAATCTTGTTTATATTAATTTTTATTTTTCTTAGTTCTATAATAAACTTTAGAAAGTCTATTTTCTTTATATAGAACTTATATTTTCTTATTTTAAAAAATAGTTAGTTTTTTACTAGTTTTTTTAGTACTTTATATATATATATTATACGTATTTATCTTTTATTTCTAAAAATATAAAGATATTATCTAGGTATAAAGAGGTAAAAAAATAAAGAGTAATTTATTTTTTATTTTTTTTAAAATATTATATCTTAATAACTATATAAGCTAGGAATAAAATAAAATTAGGAAATTATAAATAAAATAGTAAATTTTAATATACTAAATTAATAGTAGTAATATTTCGTAATCTATATTACTATATTTATTATTAAAGTAGAGGTATTTTTTTACTTAGTTTTTAAAGTAGTAAAACTTTTTAATTTATATTTAAAATAGTCTAATTTTTTAATAAAGTATAGTTTACTTTATATAGATTATTTAAGTAAATTTATAGTATAAGTTACTTATCTAATTATTTTTCTAGAAGTAAAGTAAAAAAAATAAAAAATTAGATTAAAAGTTAGCTTACGTAATATATTACTAAATTATACCTCTTAAGTAACTAAATTAATATTTTTTAAAATTTTTTCTTAGTTCTTAAAATTAGTACTAAATCTTTTAAATTTTAACTTAAACGTCTAGCTTCTATTAGAATCTAATAATATTCTTAATAAGAAAGCTACTATATTAAAAAAGTATATTATAATAATTTATTATACTATTTAAAGAATTAAGAAAAAAAAAACCCTATAAAAGTAGAAGATATAAAAAGATATAATTAAAAACTTACTAAGGTTTCTAAAAGAGATAAAAGAGTTATTATAAGAGATATAATTTAAAGCCTAAAAAGGATAAATAAAAGATTAATACTAGAAAATAAACTAATTACTATTATTTATAAGTTTTAAGACTTTTTATAATAAAAGATAGTTATAACTAATTTAACTACTAAAAAGTTTTTAATTTATAGATAAATAAGTAAAATTAAAGATATAAGTATACTAAAAAGTAATTAAAGATAGTAGAAATAAAAGAATTTAATCTAAAAAAGATTATATTCTTATATAATAGCTCTATATAAAGTAAGTAAAGAGCTAGATTAAAATACTATAAAAAAATAGTTTCTATTCCTAATAAAAATACATTTAAAAAAATTCCTAGTATACTATATTTTCCTATTTTTTATAATCTTTTTTTCTATTATTATAAGGTTATATACCTAATATAGATCTAGAGCCTAAGAGCTTATTAGTCTTAAGGAACTTAAACTTTATTAGCTAAACTAACTCTAAATATTATTTATACTCTTATAGATTATATCCTATAACCTAAGAGCTTATTAGCTTTTTCTTTAATAGCTTACTTTTATATAAAGCCTTTAGTACTTATATTTCTCTAGTAACTACTTACTCTCTTTATACTATTCCTTTTTTTATAATACTTTACTATATACCTTTACTTTCTTTTTAAGAGCTTAGTCCTATTAAGCTACTATACTTAATTAAGAACTTCTAGCCTAAAGAGAAGGTAAAACCTACTTTAACTTATAAACTTCTTTTTTTTTATTTTATTAGTAGTAAGGTACTTAAACTATTAGATCTAAAATAATTTAGATTTATAATTTAGCTCTACTCTTATAAATAGTTTAGTATCTATTACTAACTATATATATAGTTAGAAAGTAACTTAATCTTTTTAGCTAAAATATTAATATTAATAAAAGAGAATAAAGATATTAAGTTTCTAAGAGTATTTTTCTTTTTAAATAACTTATAGCCCTTTAGGTATTAATTACTATATATTATCTATAAACTACTAATCTAACCCTAGCTATAGCTATAACCTACTTAGGCTTACTCTAAGAGAACGCTAACCTTATTAGCGCTATTACCTAATACAAAGCTTAAGTTACGCTACCTCTATTTCTCTATATTAGCTATTATTTTTATTTTAGAGCGTCTATAGCTTAGAACTTTAAAGATACTACTTTTATCTTTTACTTATAATACCTTTCTCTTAAGAGTTCTAGATCTAATATCTAAGAGGTTATTTATAGAGTATTTACGTAGTTTCTAGGTTATTTAATAAAATTTTTATATAGACGTATTATATAGCTTATAGTAGTAGCTACCTATCTTTTTACTATTTTTTTTTACGTACGTTTTATAAGCTATAGTAGTTTTTACCTTTCTATAATAGTTCTTCTACTTAACGCGTCTCTACTTACTAAATTCTTCTCTTACTTATTAATTTTTAATAGCTAGCTCTTTTCTTATATATATATATTTATTAGTTAAGCTAGCGTAGGGCCCTTAGGCTCTATATTTAAACGTCTTTACTAGTAGTTAGGCTCTTATAGTTATTTACTCTTATAATTTTTAGTAAAGTTATAAATACTTTTTAGGAGTATACTTAAACTTTATCTCTTTATTTTTTATTCTATTTTCTTCTTCTTTTCTTTAAGCTTATCTTAGCTACTCTATACTCTTTTACTAGTTTCTTAGCTCTATTCTCTTATTTACTTTCTACTTTAATTATTATAGCTACTTTTAACTTCTAACCTAAGTTCTATATAGCTAGCTAGCTTAGCTAAAGTAACTATAGTAGTAATAATTCTTCTTAGCTACTTTATAACTTAAGTAAACTACTTTTAGGTTACTATTAAACTAAGAGTAAGGCTTCTTACCTTATTTCTATAATATATTATTTCTAGTATAAAGGTAAGTATCTATCTTTCTTATTTATAGGCTTTTAGGTCTTACTAACTACGCTTTTCTTTTAGTTATTACTTATTTCCTTAACTACTCTCTCTTACTTAACTTACTTTATAACCTTTTTAACTAAGCTCTTAATATCTTTAAAGAGTATAACTTTAGCTAGCTTCTTTTTTTTATCTAAGAGTTTATATATACTTACTATAATAAGTATAAGAATAGAGCTTACTAGTAGAATAGTCTCTATAATATTTATTCCTATAACCTTAATATCTTTTTCTATACTTCTAATAGCTCTTAGTCTCTCTTCTACTAGCTATACTATTAGGTATACTATTATAAGAGTTAAGAGATACTTACTTAGAACTTTTTAGCTACTTTAGCTACGTACTTATAAGATCTTTCTTTAATTAATAATCTTTAAAAGATATAGGCCTATTATAAAGCTATAGTCTACGTAGGTTAGTATACTTAGAAGACTATTAGCTTTTATAGGGCTTTACTACTAGAGCTACTACTACTAGGCTCTAATAGGGCTATAGCTTATAGTTCTAAAGAGGAAAGTAATTATAGCTATAATACCTATATTTATAGTAGTATTAGATACTCTATTTTCTTTAATAATAAAGGTATTATCTACTTTAATAGCTTCTATATTTATTGTTATATTTAAAGCTATAATTATAAGTTAAGTAAGTTTTTAACTCTATTTTTCTTTTTACTTAATTTTATCCTAATAGTCTTTTAGAGCTTAGCTAACGTGTTTTTAGTAGTTAAGTAGCTAAACGCAAGTAAGTACTTTCTTAAGTTAAAAGTTTTACTAAGAGTTACTACTATATTACTAAGCTTTTTAAGTAAGAGTATACTTACGCAAATACTTTTATTTTTATAGCTACTTAGTTTTCTAGCTACTTTATTACTACGCCCTTTACGCGTAATACTATAGTAGCTAATATTTAGTATCTTATTTACTAAAATATTTCCCTAAGTTATTAAGTAGCTTATAGGCGTCTTTCTATAATACTTAGTAAGCTAGTACGTCTTTATAGGCTTAAGGCTTACTTAGTAGTACGTAGTATAGATAAGCTTAAAGATAATAATTCTAAGACTTCTAGCTATCTTTATAGCTTTACTAATAATCCTTTTTACTAGTAAGCTTATAGCTAGCGTCTCTAAGGTTATACTATACTTTAAAGTAAGTCTAATAATTCTCTACTTACTATTTTCTCTATAGTAGATAAGTCTCTTATTTATTAAGTTCTTTTTAGTTCTTTCTACTTTTTATTTCTTTTAAGTATTAGTAAATACTTTTAAAGTACTTCTTCTAGTAGTTTTAGCTTACTTTTAAGCTTTTATACTACTCTAAATTCTCTTTATTAACTACTAGCTCTTTAAGAATAATAAGGTACGCTCTTATACTTTTTTTACTCTACTAACCTAGAGTTAGATATAAGTTACTTAGGTTTTAATAAGAGTTTAGAATATACTTATAAACGCTCTATTAAGTTTCTTACTACTTTTACTCTTACTTCTAGCTACTATCTAGCTACTTCTTTAACTTCTTTTTTTTACGCTCTACTTTCTAGTAGTAGTATTCTTACTCTAGTCTATTCTTAATTTAATATAATAGGTTTAAGCTTTTTTACTTCTCTTTCTAAGGGCCTTTAGTTTTTTATTTCTATACTTTTTCTACTTCTTTAGTATTCTTATAGCTTTTTACTTTAAGATCTTTAGCTTTAGAATTTAAATTACTATTATACTTATTATCTAAGTAGTATTTACTTTTAGCTACCTAGGTTTAGTCTTAGAAGTCTTCTTACTACTTAAGCTTCTTCTTCTAGTTCTAAAGATAGTAATTAGTAATAATAGGTAATATAAGGTTTTTCTTCTTAGTATCTAAGTACTAAAGCCTCTTTAGTTGTTTATTTTTAGAGAAAATTAACTAAGTTCTTTTCTTCTTATTACTAATTCTCCTATTTACTTATAATACCTACTTATTCCTTCTTCTATTTAAAATTTTTAGCTAATCTTTAACTAAAATTAATCTCTTTATTAGGTTCTTTTTATATAAAGAATATAAAGTTAGCTAGATTAAATTTAGGCTTTTATACTAGGATTTAAACTAATTATAGCTAATAAGTTTATACTAGTAGTAGTAAGTCTAATCTATATTATTCTTTTACTTACTTACTTTACTTTCTAAATACTAGCTCTATTAGTACTAGTTTATTTAATACTCTTTTAGGTTACTCTTTAGTATTAAGTAAAGCTTACCTTTCTTTTTATCTAACTATAAAATCTTTAGCTTCTAGCTCTAAATTTTCTAAGATATCTATTAGTTCTTACTAGCTTTACTAGTAGAATTCTACTACTCTTACTCTTAGAGTATAGTTTCTAAACTTTATACTATCTAGGTTAGTAAGCTAGTACTATCTAGAAGGATATAACTAGATAACTTAATAAGGGCCCTTCTACTAAGGTTAGAGTTTCTACTATCTAGATTTATTCTAGTTACTAAATAAGTTTTAGATAAGTACTAATATTCTTTTAGGTATATCTTTTATACGTAACGTCCTTTTAGTATTAAACTATTTTTTACTTTCTTTTCTTAGCTTAATTATATAATCTATAGCTTCTTAGAGTCTATTATTATATTTATTAAACTACTAGGCTTATAATATTAAGAGTGTAGTAGTATTATAAACTTCTAACTATAAGAGAGTTGTAATAGGCTTACTAGAGTTAACTTCTTATAGTTTTTTAAGAGTATTAGTAGATTAAGAGGTAATAATAAAAGCTTATATTATAATCTATAATAGGCTATAAATAATAGAAGATATTTTATAACTATCTAAATGATATTATATATAGTTAATAATTAAATTACTAATACTATCCTAATAATACGCGTACTATTAACTATATACTTATATTAATCTATTTATATAATACTATAGATTACTACTAATCTATTTATATATAATTATAGATTACTACTAATCTATTTATATATAATTATAGATTACTACTAATCTATTTATATATTATTATAGATTACTTTAATCTATTTATACGTAATTATAGATTACTACTACGTATCCTAGTTATAAGTAGTTTCCTAATTAAAGTTATTACTTTACTTGTCCTATACTTTATTAGTATCTAAGCTTAAGCTAATTAGTTCTATCTTAATTTCTCTTATTATACCTATAATACTATCTCTTCCTCTAAGTAGGTTCTAGTTTGTCTATCTTAGGGCTAGTATTATTAATTCTATTTCTTTATTAATATTAAGTTCTTTATCTTCTCTTATACCTACTAAATCTACTCTCTATTATCTTTAATTAGTAGATTATGTATTACGTTATAGTATTACTATATTTCTTTATTCTTATTATAAGTTTATAAATCTTCTTTTAGAGTATATATCTTTAAAATATAGTAAGGCCTATAAGGCGTATATTTATACTAATGCTCGTATATCTTATAATCTTTCTAGTGTATCTCTTATAGAATATAGGTTAATAATACTTACTTATACGTCTATACTTATTTATAATAGAGAGAGCTATTAACTATACTTAAGATAAACTATCTAAATAGATTACTAAGGCTAAAAAAGAATATAATTAGATTCTAAGTATATAAGTAAAAAATTACACTAATTTAGTTTATCTTTATAAGATAAAAGCTTTAAATAATAAAAAGTCTATTACGTAAGCTACTCTTATAGAGTCTAAGCTTAATTTTAAAGCTATAGTTAAGGCTACTCTTATTATATTAAGCGTTTTTATTACCTCTCTATCTAGTAATAGTATTATTAGTTTTCTTAATTTACTATAAAGTGCTCTAGAAGAGTTTAACTTTAGAACTCCTCTAGTTTCTTAAAGTAGTTAAGGTTATCTTCTAGTTCCTATATATCTTTCTATAGTTGTCTTTTCTCGTTTATACCTATCTATTTTATTAGGTAGTAGTTTCTACTATTATAGAACTAGTATACTAAGATTTCTTTAACTTTTTATTCTTCTTATTCTCTATAAGTATCTACTTTGTATACTAGTAGTTTTACGTCTTGTAGTACTATTTTAAGTAGTACTACGTAGAAGGTTAAGTATATCTTTATCTTGTTTAGTAGCTTTAGTTTAAATATAACTAGTGTAACTTCTTTTTTAATTTTATATAGTCTTATCTTAACGTAGTCTAATTTTAGGCTTAGTTATTTACTCTTAATATTTATTCGTACTAACTATACTTTTTCTCTCTTTCTAAATTAGAGTCCTTTTTTATACTTTTTATTATAGTACTTTACTATTTAATTATATAGGAATTCTATATCTTATCTTAATTAATTATATATTTCTTTTAGTCTATTAGTAAAGTTTTCTCTTCTTAGAGACTAAGATACTTCTAATTTTAGTATTCTATATACGCTAGGATTAAATCTATAGTTTATAAAGAAAAGTAATACTCTTATTACTATATTCTTTACGCTATTATATACTAACTATACTATAGGTAGTAACTATACCTAATTGTTTTAGTTATAGTTAAAGTAGTATCTTAAATATTATTCTACTATTTAGTTTATTTATTCTAATTATTTATCTATCTATAGATAATATATAGTAGATATTACGTCTTTAATTCCTAGTTATATAGTTATTATTCTCTATAGTTTTAATATAAATCTTATATCTCTATCTATAATAATTTTGTCTAGTAGTCTATATTAACTAATTATAGTTTTTAGGACTTAATATATAGTAACCTCTATTCTACTTTTCTCTTTATATAGTATAAAGTATATATACTTTATAAGTTTATCTTCTATTATTAAGATTCTATTATACTTAACTCCTAATATTAGGTCTTTTAACTTAAGTAGCTTTGTAATAAAATCTATTATTATTATTCTCTAAAGTTACTCTAGTACTTTAACTAGTTATAGTATCTTATATAGTACGTATCTATTGTACTTATTTTTATAATATTCTATATAGTCTTATAGTACTTCTTTTACTAGTTATTTTACTCTTAGGATATAATAATCTTTTAAGAGCCTATTTAGTATTTTCTTAATTTCTTAGTATCTATATACTAGTAGCTTATAAAATTGTTATATAAATTCTCTCTAGATTTTTCCTAGAATATATATTCTTCTATAAGCTTATACAAATTTTTTTTAAGTTTCTAGCTTCTTTATTTCTTTAGATACCTTTTACGTTATTTTCTAAATCTATTTATCTAGCTTGCTACTTATTCTTTTAAGTATAGTAGCTATTTTAAGTATATTTAAGACTAAATATCTTTCTTTGTTCTTAACTAGAACTATACTAGTAGCGCTTACTTCTTCTTATAAGTCTAGTCTTCTACTAAAAGTATCTATAAATTAGTTATCTTTCCCTTTTATATATATAATTTCTATATTAAATATTAATAGGAATTCCTACTATCTTATATAGTATTATAATAGTTCTTTATTTAGTATAAATCTTATAAGATTCTTATAGTCTATATAGACCTTTATTTAGTATTTTACTTCTTATA
>JALNQF010000725.1:0-15501 GCA_028456385.1 Ophiosphaerella korrae | reverse complement strand
TAAAAAATAATAGAAAAAGATACTAAAAATAAAAAATTATTAAGCTTTAAAGTTAGCTTAAAAAAAAGTCCTCGAAACAGTTTAAATCCTAGATCGTATCCGCTTAGTAATCAAAAATCGTAGTAGACTAAAATATAGACCCTAATATTTTCTTTAGGATTTATGTTCGCTTATATTTTTAGCTATTATATTCGTAGAGTTATTACTAGTTAAAAACTATAACTTTTTTTTAGGCTTTTTTTTCATGTTACCCTACTATATCTAATCTTATAAGAATTCTATATCCTATTATAGTTAATTATATATCTCTTTAAGTCTATTTATAAAGTTTTCTTTTCTTAGAAACTAAAATACTTTAAATCTTAGTATCTAGTATATATTAGAGTTAAATCTATAGTTTATAAAAAGAGTAATACTTTTATTACTATATTCTTTACGCTATTATATACTAATTATACTATAAGTAGTAACTATACTTAATTATTCTAGTTATAGTTATAGTAGTATCTTAAGTACTATTCTACTATTTAATTTATACGTTCTAACTACCTATTTATATATATATAGTATACTATTAATATTTAATATTTAATTCCTAATAATACTACTATTATTCTCTATAATTTTAATATAAACTTTATATCTTTATCTATAATAATTTTATCTAGAATACTATACTAGCTAACTATAGTTTCTAGAACCTAGTATATAGTAACCTTTATCTTACTTTTTTCTTTATATAGTCTAAAGTATAAGTACTTTATAAGCTTATCTACTATTATAAGAATTCTATTATACTTAACTTTTAATATTAAGTTTTTTAATTTTAGTAACTTTATAATAAAGTTATAAGAGAGTTATTCTTTATATCTCTTATTTTTATACTAATATTAGTAAGTTTACAACTTACTAATATTACAAACTTACTAATATTATAAAACTTACTAATATCGTAAACTTACTAATATTACGAACTTACTAATATTTAACTACCTTTCTACTTTTAGTTAGCGCTTAGTAAGCTACTAGGTATATATACCTAGTACTTACTTAGATAGCTTTATCTACTATTTACTCTTTTTAGTTAATTATTAAAACTACCTTATTAAGTTATTTTACGTAAAGTCTACTTTATATAATAGTAGATCTCTATAAATATTTTACTTTTATAGGCCTTTCTATAACCTAGAACTACGCTAGTAGCTTTCTTACTTATACTAAAGTTACTACAAGATAGCTAATTATAGCTAACTCTTAATTAAGCCTAGCTAGCTAAAAAGAACTATACTACTAGGAATTAGATCCTACTTTAGCTACAGCATACTAGGTAGCTCTTTAAGTTTACTATATTATAGTTCTAGTTAAGGTTTCTAGTGCTCTCTTTTTGCTAGTACTAGCGCTAATATTCTAGAAAGAAATACGTACTAAAGAAAAGTAGTTTAACTACCTTATAGGTTATAAAGCTTTAGCTTACACCTACTATATATACTTAAGTAAGGGCGTACTTATACTAGGTATTAAACCTAGGTAGTAGCGCTAGAGAAGGAAAAAACCCCTAAACCTATATAAATTACTAGTACTTAATTTATAAGAACTAAGTAATAAAGCGCCCTAGACCTTACTAAAACCTTTACTAGCTAGTACTAAAGATCTAAATCTCTATAAACTAATAGCTAAACGTACTAATATAGTATATAATTACTACAACTTAGCTTATTATACTATAACTTAGTTATATAAAAAATCTTCTATTCTCTTAAAAGCTAGCCTTTTAAACTAAAATAATACTAGCTTATAACCTCTTTATTACTTAAACGAAGCGTACTTATAAGATAAAGATACGCTATAAATAGTAGACTATAGATCTAGTAAAAAACTAAAGAAATACTCTAAGGCTACTATACTATAAAAAATCTATAAAATACGCGCTAGAACTAAGTTCCTAGAAAAATAAACTTAGAGACCTACTATACTAACTACTCTAATAAAAAAAGTACTAAGTAACTTCTAATAATATTTTAAAACCTCCTTATAAAAAAATAAAAGAAAATAGGTAATAGACTCTAAATCTTTTATTTAGCTAAGACTACCTAGTAAACTTAATTTCTAACCTAACATAATTCTCTAATAAGTACTAAGCGCTTTCTTAGCTAATAGCTTTATAATAGACTTAGCTACTCCTAACTAACTTATTATAGAAGAATTTAACTTAGATATAGACTTTACTCTCTTTAACTAAAGTAGCCCCCTAAGGTATAGACTAGTTACTAAAGTCTCTTTTAATAACTAGACTATATTAAATAACTTAATTAATAACGCCTAACTAAATATTAGCTAAGTATTATTACCTTAGCCTATACCTAAGCTTAAGATCCTAGAAGAGCTAAGAGATAACCTACTATTAAACACTATAATTAATAAAGACTTACTACTAAGAATAGTCTTTATATCTTAAGATAAACTTAAGAAATTACTTACTAAGTTTACTAAGCTCTAACCCTTATTTTACACCTTACTACTAACTTTATACTAAGGAATTAAAGATAATAAACCTAGTAATTACTTATCTTTTAGAGAATTTACTCTAGCTAGAATAGTATTATACTTAGTAGTCGCAAATACCTAGATATAAGATATAATTAACGTAGTAAATAAATAAAACTAGAGGCTTATAGCTAGAGTAAGTAAATTAGATAAATAACTCTCTTAATAAGATAACTAATTAGCCTAACTCTAAGAATACCTAGTATAATTACTACTAGACTATAACTATATTATAGAGTAATATAATACTTTAGGCTAAAGAGCTACCTAGTATAAAGCTCTATAAGAAGAAGCTATAGTAAAATATAACTACTTATATAAAGTAGTAATCTACTAAGAAGACCTAATAGCTAAATAAACTAAGCTAGAAACTTTTAACTTTAATATACTAGTATAGAAAGATATAAAACTACCTTATACTAAGATCTTACTATAAGGCTAGTAACTTAGCTTCCTTAAAAGAGAGTTTAAACCCTAAGTACTAGTAGTAGGCTACTATATCTTTAATAAAGAAGAGTTTACTCTAACTCTTTTCTTAACTAGTATCTAAGAGCTAGCCTTTAATTTTTACTAGTATAAAGAATAAGAAGACTACTCTATAAAACCTTTATAATTTTTAGGTATAAGACGCTATATAGACGTTATATCTTTTATCTAGTCTATATATAATTACTTTATTACTAATAGAAAAAAATATATTAGCTTATAAACCTAAGCTAACGTTATTATATACTACTATATAGGATTAGCTTACTTATACCTTACTATCCTAAATAGTGTTACCTACTTATACTAAGAAGAATTTATATATTTCTTTGCACTTTTTTACTAATTTAGTAATATAGATATAGTAGGATTAGGAGAAGTATATTACAAAACCCTAGAAATAGCTAAATTTAGACTAGATTAACTAATCTATAAAACTACCTAGTTAGTATAGGCTAAATTCCTCTCTAAATTTAATAATATTAGCCTTAAACTATAATAGAACCTATAGCTATATAATATTTACCTTTAAAAAAAGCTACAACCCTAGCTTAAAGAGGCTACTAGTACTACCCCTAGTATCTATAATAGCCCTACTAATTTTTAAAAGATAATCTTAATATTAGAAAATAAAGTAAATAATTATAACCTAAATATAGGCCCTAAGTAAACCTAGCTTTGTACCCTAG
The DNA here is from genome assembly GCA_028456385.1 of Ophiosphaerella korrae. Lineage (NCBI taxonomy): Eukaryota > Fungi > Ascomycota > Dothideomycetes > Pleosporales > Phaeosphaeriaceae > Ophiosphaerella > Ophiosphaerella korrae. Next base: position 11,782 of record JALNQF010000725.1, on the reverse strand, counting down.
TACCTATAAGAGCTAAACTAAGAGTATAGATATAAAACTTTAAAGAAGAACTAAAATACTATAAGAACTAAAATACTATTAACTATAACTAGAAAGTATATTTAGAGGAATACACCTAACTAGTAAAAAGGCTACTATAATTAAAACTAAGAACTCTAAAATAATTTTATACTAGGGCTATAGAAAGATAAGTATTAAGAAGCTAGACTATACTACTTATAAATAAATAAAAGCTACTAGATCTAAAATACCTACTAACGCTATAAACTACTATATAGCTACCTATATAGTAATAGACTCTAAAATAGATATAGAAATAGAGGACTAATTCTTTAAATATAACCCCTAACTAGATATAGAGCTAGAACTAGAGCCTAACTTAGACTAGGATTTAGAAAACAACGTTCCCTAGGCCTAAAGCCTTAACCTAGAGATTATATAAACTAGAAGAGCGTAATTAACTACTAAAGTATAACTCCTAGTATAGCTATATCTTATATACTTACTTATAGAATATAGATAGTCTAGTATAAGAAACTACTAACTAATCTAATAGAAGCTAAGCTAAACTAATTCTTATTTACTAGCTTCCTAAGTAAAAACCCTATAGTACTCTATATAGCTAAAACCTTAGCTAATAATAGAGCTAATATAAACTTTATTTAATAAAAATTTACTTAGAAGACTATAAAATTATAAACTATCTAGCTACTTTAACTTATTATCTATAAAAGATATAATAGTTCTCTATCTAAGTCTATTACGTATTAGGTTAAGTTCTACTTACAAGTAGGCGTATATATTAAATAGACCTCTACTTATATTATTAAAAACGTAGGGTAATTTAACTTTATTTTAGGATTTTTATAGTATAAGGCCTATACTATTAAACTTAACTACTACTATAGAATATTATTATTCTCTAATACTTACTACTAATAGTACTACTAGACAACTAACAAAATCCCCTTAGTAGTATACTATAGTATACTTAGATATTACTCTACTATAGCCTTAAAGAAGCTAGTACTTAAACTATTATCTACCCCTATAGGGCCTCTAAGTAGGCACCCTAATAGGTATAAATAGAACTCGTTAATAGATATTTAAACTATTAGTTATTGTATAATTAAGGCCTTTACTAGAAGAAGTAGATATACGCTTATAGTACTTACTTTAGATAGAATACTACTACTAGTATACTACTACAAAGTAACTAGGAAAGTAAATTATGTATAATTTTATAAACTACTACCTATAGTAGAGCTTAAAGATATCTTATCTATAGAACTACTCTAACTATATTAAGACCTAATACCTTATTTTAATAAGAAAGCTACTAAGAAACTTCTTCCTTATAAGCTATATAACCTAGAAATTACCTTTAAACCTAGTGTAAAAATCCTAGACGCTAAACTTTACTTTTTTACTAGAAAATAAGATAAAGTAATCTAGAAATATATCTAAGAAATAGAAGGTAAGGGCTTTATTAGTAAATATAGCTCCTTAGCTAAGAATAACTTACTAATTATAGTTAAACTAGATAGTAGCTTATAAGTCTATATAGACTACTATAAGCTAAACAAATCTACTATTAAAGACTAGTACCTTATTCTATTCTTTAGAGAAATACTAGCCTACCTAAACAAAGTAAAGATTTTCTTTAAATTTAACGTAATATACGCCTTTTACTACTTATATATTGCCCTAAATTTAGAATAGCTAACTATATTTATTACTTACTTTAGTATATATACTTACAAGGTAGTACCCTTTAGCCTTACTAACGTACTAGCTACCTTCTAGCATACTATTAACTTAGCCCTACTAGAATATTTAGACAACTTCTATACTATATATATAGATAACGTCTTAATATACTCTAATAATAAAATAGACTATATCTAGTACGTTTATAAAGTACTTACGTAACTAAAAAAGTAAGGCTTCTACGTAGACTCTAAAAAATCTAGCCTCTACGCTACTTTAGTTAAGTTTTTAGGTATAATTATCTCTAATAAAGGAATTACAATAGATCTCTCTAAAGTTAAAGCTATCTAAGAGTAAGAAATACTAAAGACTACTAAAGAAGTCCTAGCCTTTTTAAGCTATACTAGATTTCTCTAGCGCTTTATTAAGGATTACTTAAGCTTTACCTTACTACTTACTAAGTTAATTAAGTCTAAAGTTATTACTAAACTTACTAAAGGAAATAAGCTACTCCTTTAAAAGACCTAGTATAAGCCCTTTATAATTACCTAAGAATATATAGATACTTTTAATAAACTAAAAGCTACTTTCTAGCTAGGTATAGTCTTACTTTACTTTAACTTCTTAAAACTAATCTATATCTAAACTAACGCCTCTAAGTAAGCTTTAGGTAGAGTAATAAGCTAACTAAACTAAGATAGAATCTAATAGCTAGTTAGCTTCTTCTTAAAAAAATACACCTTAGTAGAATATAATTACAATATCTACAACCTAGAACTTATAGCTATAATCTAAGTATTTAAAGAATAGAAACTAGAGCTTATAAGTAGTCTATATATAATCTACGTTATAATAGACTACTATAATTTAGAAACTTTTATAATAACTAAAAAGCTTAATTACTACTAAGCTTACTAGTTATTATTCCTATTCTAATTTAATTTCTATATTAAATACGTACCTAGTAATATAAATAAGGTTATAGACGCCCTAAGCTACTAACTATAAGATTACTCTATAGATAATTCTAATCTATAAGTATTAGGAGCTAACTAAATTATCTTAAGCCCTTAAGTCCTAGCCCTAGGCGTAAAACCTACACTAGATATAGTAATTTATACTCTAAGCCTTATAGACCTATAAAAGCTAGATAGATTTATACTAAAATAAGCTACTATAGTATATACCTACCTTTACTATATTATAAGAATAAAACCTAAATTAGTAAACCTACTAGAAGATTTTCTACTACCCTATAATAGAGAACTAGACCTAGAACTCTTACTATATATTGTTAACTTATACCTAATAGAAGAATTACTAGATATAGCGTACTTAGAAGACTATATAGCCTAAGCTATATTTACTACTATAGATAGTAGATAATAAAAACTAATAAAAGCCTTTTATAAAGTAGGATACTACTTCTTATATACTAATATTAGCTCTACTAGATTAAAGAAAGAAAAGTACTTTTAAGTTAATAAAACGCGTCTATATATTTCTTTAAATACCTATCTATACTACTAAATCTTTAATTTATACTATAACTATTAGTTAGTAAGCTATAAAAAACTCTATAGTACACTATATCTAATATATAAGTACTATTATTGTTATAGGGCTATTTACTAGGGTTAACTTCTTAGTGCCTAAGGAGTGTTAGTAGATTATAAGCTAATATTAGAAGGTTTAAAGGTAATCTATAATAACTATAAATAATAGAAGATGTTTTGCAACTATCTTGTATTAGCGTTCTATAGTTAAAGGATTAAATTACTAATACTATCCTAATAATACGCATCGCTATTAATTATATATTTGTTGTAATCTATAATCTATTATTACTAAGACTAGTAGATTATAGATTACTCTAATCTATAATCTATTAGTACTAAGAGCTTATAGATTATAGATTACCTTAGGTATCCTAATTGTGCGTAGTCTCCTAATTAAGTCTATACTCTTTAGGGTTATATAAGTCTAAGTCTATTATTATAGAGCTAATTAGTTCTATCTATAGCTCTTCTATTACTACTATAATACTATCTCTTCTTTTAAGTAGTCTTTTGTTTATCTAACCTAGAGCTAAAGTTATTAATTTACTTTCTTTATTAATCTATAGTTCTTTATTACTTCCTATAGTTGTTTTATCTATACGTTATTACTATCTCCTTACTAATTACGTATTACGTAATAGTATTAAGATATTTCTTTATTCTTGTTATACTTCTCTTAAGTTAAATCCTAAGTCTCTTCTTTATATTATTTCTACAAACAATAGTAGGGCTTATAAGGTATATATTTATGTAAATATACGTAGTTCTTATAATATATCTAGTATTTCTCTCTCTAAGTATATATTTACTATACTTATTCTTACGTCTAGGCTTAATAATAATAAGGAAAGCTATTAACTAGACTTAAGAAAAACTACTATCTAAAATTGTAGAGGCTAAAGCTAAGTATAAGTAGATCTAGGAGCTTGTATAGAGTAAGCTAGTAAAAAATTAAGCTTACCTCTCTTGTCTTTATAAGATAAAGGTGTTAAATAATAAGAAATTAGCTAAGTAGTTAGTAGCTCTAGGAGCTAAGCTAAACTTAGATAAAGTATTTAATATTGCTATAGTAGGTCCTATATTAGGCGTTCCTATCGTCTCTCTATCTAATAGTAGTAATATTAGTTCTCTTAGCTCGCTGCTAGGCGTTCTAAGGAGTTTTAATTTTAGAACTCTTCTAATTTCTTAAAGTAGCTAAGGTTATCTTCTAGTTTCTATATATCTTCTTATAGTTGTCCTTTCTCGTCTATACCTATCTATTTTACTAGGTAGTAATTCCTACTATTATAGGACTAGTATACTAAGATTTCTTTAACTTCCTATTCCTCTTATTCTCTATACGTATCTACTTCGTACACTAGTAGTTCTACGTCTTGTAGTACTTGTTCTAGTAGTAATATATAGAATATTAGGTATATCCTTATCTTATCTAGTAGCTTTAATTTAAATATAACTAGTGTAATTTTCTTTTTAATCTTATATAGTCTAATTTTAATATAATCTAGTTTTAAACTAGATTGTTTACTCTTAATATTCTTCTTAACTAACTATACTTTTTCTCCCTCTCTAAATTAGGGTCCCTTTTTATATTTCTTGTTATAGTACTTTACTATTTAATTATATAGGAATTCTACGTCCTATCTTAACTAATTATATATTTCCTTTATTCTATTTATAAAGTTTTCTCTTCTTAGAGTTTATAATTCTATACTTTTAGGCGTTTTATATACGCTAGGGTTAAATCTATAGTTTATAAAGAAAAGTAATACTCCTATTACTATATTTTTTATACTATTATATACTAGTTGTACTATAGGTAGTAGCTATACCTAGTTATTCTACTTGTAGTTAAAGTAGTATCTTAGGTATTATTCTATTGTTTAATTCGCTTGTTCTAATTATCTATCTATCTATAGATAATATACTATTAATATTATATATTGTATTCCTAATTACGCTATTATTATTCTCTATAGTTTTAATATAAATTGTACGTCTCTATCTATAATAATCTTATCTAGAATACTATACTAGCTTATTATAGTTCCTAAAACCTAGTATATAGTAACTTCTATCTTACTTTTCTCTTTATATAGTTTAAAGTATATATACTTTATAAGTTTATCTACTATTATAAGTATTCTATTATATTCTACTCCTAATATTAGATTTTTAGACTTAGGTAGCTTTATAATAAAGTCTATTATAATAACTCCTTATAGTTATCTTAGTACTTCTACTAGTTATAGTATTCTATATAGTGTATATCTATTATACTTATTTCTCTAGTATTTTATATAGTCTTGTAGTACTTCTTCTACTAATTATCTTGCTTTTAGGATATAGTAGTCTTATAGTAGTCTATTTAATATTTTCTTAATACTTTAGTAACTATATACTAGTAGTTTATAGAATTACTATATAAATTCTCTCTAAATCTTTCTTAGAATATATATTCTTCTATATACTTATATAAGTCCTTCTTAGATTTCTAATTTTTCTATTTCTTTAGGTACTTCTTGCGTTGTTTTCTAAATCTATTTGTCTAGCTTACTACTTGTTCTTTTAAGTGTAGCGGCTATCTTAGGTATATTTAGGATTAGATATCCTACTTTATTCTTAACTAGAACTATTCTAGTAGCGCTTACTTCTTCTTATAAGTCTAGCCTTTTACTAAAGGCGTCTATAAATTAGTTATCTTTCCCTTTTATATGTATAATTTCTATATTAAATATTAATAGGAACTCCTACTATCTTATATATTATTATAATAGTTCTTTATTTAGTATAAATCCTATAAGATTCCTATAGTCTATATAGACCTTTATTTAATATTTTACTCTTTGTAGGTATACTCTCTATTATTTAAATACTTTATAGATTACTAGTATTTCTTTATTATAAATTAAGTAGTTAAGCTCTACTAGCTTTATTTTCTTAGAGAAGTATTTAACTAAGTATTCTTATTTAGTCTTTAGATCTTCTTGTATTAGTACTATTCTATAGACTAAGTTAGATACATCTATTTTTACTATTACTAGTAGGTCTAGGTTATATATTCTAATAACTAGGTTTTCTATAAACTTTCTTTTAATCTTGTTAAATACTTTCTTGTATTTCTTTATCTATTTAAATAGCGTATCTTTCTTTATAAGTCTTATAATTAGTTCTATATCTTTAGACTATCTTACTATTAACTTTTTGTAAAAGTTAGCTAGGCTATAGAATTATTATACCTCTCTTAGGTTCTTTAGTGTTAGCTATTCGTTAATTAACTTAATCTTTTCTAGGTTAATCTTAATCTTTCCTAGTTCTATAATAAATCTTAGGAAATCTATTTCCTTTATATAGAATTTACATTTTCTTATTTTAAGAAATAATTTATTTTCTACTAGTTTTTCTAGTACTTTGTATACGTGTTGTATATATTCTTCCTCTATTTCTAAGAATATAAGGATATTGTCTAGGTATATAAATATAAATATATCTAAGTACTCTCTTAGTACTATATTAATTCTTTCTTAGAACGCAGCTAGTACGTTCGTTAATCTAAATAGTATAACTAAATATTTATATAGTCTCTATTGTATTCTAAACGCTATCTTCTATTTATTACTTTCTTTAATTCTAATCTAGTAATAAGCGTTTTAGATATCTAGTTTTATAAAGATTTTTACTTTCTTTAGTCTAGCTTATATCTTATCTATTTATAGTAAGGGGAATTAGTTTTTATTTATAACTACGTTAGTTTTCCTAAAGTCTATATAAGGCCTTTTATTACTTATTCTCTTTTTATCTATAAATATAAGTCTATATACTACTAAAGATTTAGATTCTTGTATCTATCTTTTCTTAATTGCGTTTTCGATAAATACTTGTTTAATCTTAGATTCTTTTTCTATCTTTCTATAGACTAAGCTCTATCTAACGTTTTTTCCTTCTTCTATTTCTATTACTAAGTCCTATAGCTAATATTCTAGAAGGTAGTCTTCTAGCTCTATAAGCTGTAGTTCCTATTTCTTATATTCTTCTAGGAATTCTCCTTTATAGGTACTTATATTAGCTCTTAGCTTTTCTATTTTATAGTAGCTAATTCTTCCTATTCTCTAATTAATATATAGGTTAACTATCTATAACTATAGTATTTCTAGTATAATTTCTTATTTATCGTTAATTATTGTTATATCTATAACTATATTATTAATCTTTATCTTTTCTAACTTTAGTGTAGAGGGAACTGTTTTAAACCTAATAGGTTCCTAGAATAGTTTTCCTTTAATTATACTTAGTTGTCGAGGGTACTTCTTTATTATATAATATATTCCTTAGTTTTCTATAAACTTCTTTAATATAAAGTTTCTTGTAGCTCTACTATTAATTATTAATTATACTCTCCTTTCTTAGTATATACCTATTTTTGTAATATATAAGCCTCTTACGCCTTTTAATTTAAGTTTATATTCTTTGTATTTTAGACATTTATTATATATATATATGTACTATAGTCCTCTTTAGACGCATTTCTTAGATAGTTTTAGGCTAGGTCTTACTACTAAATATCTATCTTCTAGGATTATCTCTTATCTTTAGATATCTTCTACTAGAATTACTCTTATATAATTATAGCCTTTCCTTCTTATAAGCTATACGCTATTATTTATCTTAGGTTTTCTATATATAATACAATTCTTATCTAGATATAATATCTATAATACTTTAAAATATACTAGATATTCTAGATCTATTATCTTATTATCCCCTTTCTAGTACTTATCCTTCCTAGGTATCTCTACTATTAAGATATAGTATACTACTAGTACTCTTAGTATATAAGCTTTATTAATCTATTACGTTTTTTTTATAAAGTGTTACTACTCTCTTTATATAGGTATTCTTCTTACTACAACTATATACTAGTTTATCTATTCCTAAAATAGTATAAACTTTATTTTTTTAAGATTACGTTCTTTCTAGTCTTTATATACTTCCTCTATACTTATAACTATTAAGTATATCTAAATAAACTTCTATTCTTTATTTTATTCTTCTATATCTATTATTATATAGCTATTATAGCTATATATATCTAGCTAGGTATACTCTATACCTCTTATACTAACTTGTTTCTTACTTTCTTGTAGTCCTTTAGAGGAAGCTATAGTAGTCTCTTTATCTAGTACTAGTTCTTTAGCCTAGATTAATAGTACTAAGGGCTCTTCCCTCTCTAAATCTTCTATTAGTAGGTCTATTACGTATACTATCTCTTCTAGCTACGCTTTTATTTTTTCTTTTGTTACTACTACTCTATTTCTCTATTATAAGAAATATCCTACTCTCTACTTACTAGAAAGATATATATAGTAGTTATCTTTATAATAAAAAGTTTAATAGAGTATTACGTAATGTAATTCCTTACTCTTAGCTACTTTTTCCTAAGGTTTAGCCTATACTTATAGTACTTCTTTCTTCTTTTTAGTTATTTTTAACTATATTTCTTTCTTTAGGTCCTTACTTCTATAGTCTTTTATAAAGTATCTTAGTTTCTTATATTTATAGTATACTATATCCTTCTTCTTTTATAATTAGTAATCTTTTACGTAGTAGCCTTTCTTACTATAATTAAAGTACGTAAAGTCTTTATTCTTCTTCTTTTTCCTATCTTTATTTATATTAAGGATTATAGGGTCTCTAGTATCCTAGTTTCTTAGTTAGGTACTATACTTGTTCTTTTTCTATTCTTGAAGGTTATTATTAATTTATATTACCTATTACTTTAAGACTTCTAATATCCTAGGCTTCTCTATATAGATTATTTCGTATTAAATTTTTATATTTAATCCTTATTTAAATTATAATATTAAGGATACTTTATTCTATTCTATATTCTAGGCTAGTTATTTAAACTATAATACGTATTCTAGAATACTCTTGTTTTACGCGAGCCTCTTAAGTTTCTCTTTAGCCTACTAGATAATATCTATATCCTTAAATACTACTCTTATTTGCTTTATAAAGTACTTATAACTTTTAAAGATAGCTTTAGTCTTATCTTTCTATATTATTAGTGCATGTATTAAATAGTCTATCTAATATAGTTTATACTATCTTATTACATCTTCCTTAAAATACAATCTAATATATATTACTTTCTTCTCTTTCGTGTTAAAGTGTAGTACTTATATATCTATCTAGAGTTATGCTAAAGCTATAAAAGGTTTTAGTTTCTCTCTTATTCTATTAAACTTTTTAAGGATAAGTATCTTAGGTAGTTTCTTTGTCGCGCTTATCTCTAATTATTAGGTAATTAGTTCTATCTAGTTTTATCCTTTAATAATAGCTTTAATTTAGGCTTTATTTTGTTTTAAGTAGTCTTATAGCTCTTTGTTCTATATTTCTAAAGCGTTAATTACTATTTTTATATCTTTTTTCTTATCTATTAGTTTATTAATACGTTCTTTAATTATTTCCTATATAGTACTATCTAACTTGTAACTACTCTTAGGGGCTTTACTAGTTTTAGTTAAACTTTCTACTATTATATTAGTTAGACTATATGCTACTTACGCTTTACTCTTGTAATAACTAAATTAGTAAGGTATTATAGGGCTATTTACTAGAGTTAACTTCTTAGTGCCTAAGGGGTGTTAGTAGATTATAAGCTAATATTAGAAGGTTTAGGAGTAATCTATAATAACTATAAATAATAGAAGATATTTTATAACTATCTTGTATTAGCGTTCTATAGTTAAAGGATTAAATTACTAATACTATCCTAATAATACGTATTACTATTAATTATATATTCGTTGTAATCTATAATCTATTATTACTAAGACTAGTAGATTGTAGATTACTCTAATCTATAATCTATTAGTGCTAAGAGCCTATAGATTGTAGATTACCTTAGGTGTCCTAATTGTGCGTAGTCTCCTAATTAAGTCTATACTCCTTAGGGTTATATAAGTCTAAGTCTATTATCGTAGAGCTAATTAGTTCTATCTATAGCTCTTCTATTACTACTATAACAATTATTAGCTTAAGATACTTTAAGCTATTAAGTAATTTTATAATATATACCTAATCTACTACTATATAAAGAACTTATAAGATAGTAAACTTAGTTACTTTTAACTTATACTAATTCCTTATATACCCTAGACTAATATCTTAGTAGACTATATCTAAGCCTTACTAACTAGTAAAAATAGTAGCTAGATTTATAAATATATCTTAGTAATTTACTACTATCTTATAAAAAGACACTATTTCTTCCCTTATAAGTCTCTAAAACCTAAAGAAGCTACCTAATATTTTATATCTATTTTTAAGCTTTATAGAGTTTTAATAAATATTATATCTAATAGAAAAACAACTTTTATTAGCTAATTTTAGCGCTACGTATATAAACGCCTCTATATTACGTAAAAGCTCTTAACTACGTACTACTTAGAAACTAATAGCTAAACTAAGTAAGTAAATTAAGCTCTAGAGATCTTTCTAAGGTAATACGTTAACTACACGTAAGATAACTAAGTAGCTTAGCTATACGTAACTAAGTTCTAAGTAAATAATACTATTAATATATCTATTAAGATAACTCTATTTCTTGTAAATCTAAGGTATTACCTTTATAGTAGTATATACTCTAGTAAAAATAATAAAGATTAACTAAACCTAGCTTAATATAACTAACGTATATAAGCTAATAAGCTACTTAACGCCTATAGTAACCTAGTAGCCTACTTTAAAGAAAAAATACTCTAGGTATAATAAGAGTAAGTAGCCTAAGCTAATACCTTTTACTAAAGTAAACTAGTATATAAAGTTAGTAACTAAGCCTATATTAGTATAGCTAATTAGAGAACTACTTAACTAACTCTAAAATTAAACTACTAATAGGTAGGCCTATACTTTATTAAGAGAGTTATCTACGATAGTAGAGTATATAAGCTAGTACTACTCTAAGAAATACTAAGTAAAGGCGTATTCCTAGTCTTCTCTCTAAAACTCTTACGCCCTAGAGATTAGAAGCTCTTACTAGACTAAGACTTACTATAGCTAATCTCTATTATTATTACTAATAAAGAAACTAGTAGCGTATATAAAGAATACCTAGTAGAAGCTATCTTAGATATACGCTTTAAAGAGTATAGAAAATATATAAGATAGTATTACTTAGTCTACTAGACTAGCTATAATAAACCTATATAAGAGCTAGTAGAAGAATTTATAAAATATAAAGCTACCTTTAACTTTTACTAGAACTACCTAAAAAAAGCTAAACTACTAACTCTATATATACCTAAAAAATAGAGCCTTAATAAAGACATAACCTATTAGAGTATCTTAACCTACTAATAAGTATAAAAAAAGCTCCCTCTAAGGCGTAATTACTACTTTTAACCTTTACTAGAACTACTTAGAGAAGCCTAAAATACTAACTATATACCTAAAATAGAGCTTAATAAAGACGTAACCTAGTAAAGTACTCTAGCTATTAGTAGGCGTAAAAA
>JALNQF010000724.1:0-15561 GCA_028456385.1 Ophiosphaerella korrae | reverse complement strand
CGTATACTATAGAATCTAGATTAAAGGTTTTACTAAGATAGTAATACTACTATTTAAGCTACTAAAGAAGAATAAAGAATTTAAATAGAGTTAAGAAGCTTCTCTTACTATAGATAAATTAAAAACCTAACTAACTAGTATACTAGTATTAGTCTCTATAGACTATAGTAAGCCTATTAGACTAATTATTATATTAGTTAATAGAAGTAAAAAGGGTTAGGGCGTAGTACTCTAGTAAGAAAACCTAAAAGGCTATTAGAACGTAGTACGCTATAAATTAGGAGTATAGTTACTTTTAGAGCGTAACTAGGATTCTAGGAAATATAAGTATAAAGCTATACTACTAGTACTTAAGAAATTCTACTTATAGATCTATAGAGTTTATTTTATAGTAGAAATAAATACTATTATACTTATAGATTAACTTAATTAAAGTACTAGTAACTTCCTAAGAGCTTTAATTACAAGATAGCTTACTTTTCTAAATATATAAGAATTTAATATAAAGTACGTAGCTAGAAAGAAAAATATAGTAGTAGATACTCTCTTAAAGTAACTAGAGCTACTAAGATAGTAGCTACTAAAAAAGCTTAAAAAAGACGTAGAAGAATTTATAAACTACTATTTAGAGTCTATAACTTTTATCTTACTATAGATAAGCTCTTAGGACCTAGAATTTATATACTTAAAGATAGAAATAGACTTAAGCGTACTAGATACTCTAGAAACGCCTTTTCTACGTAATATTATAAAATAACTAGTAATACTAAAAACTCTAGCTAGAATAAGTAGAATAAATACCTAAAAGCTCTATAGAAATATATAAAAGTATAAGGTTATATAAAGACTTTTATAAGCTAAAGGCTCTAAATAGTACTTACTAAAAAGAGTAGTAGATAAGAAAGAAGAGTAGCTAGAGATTCTAAAGGTATTACATAATAAAAGTAGATACTAAAGCTAAGAAAGAATATAGTAAAAGATCTAAACGCGATATTACTAGCTAAATATATTTAAAGACGTAGAAACTTACATAAAATCTTACTAAGAATATTAATTTTATTTACCTTAGATAGTAGAAGAAGAGCTATACTTAAATTAGGGACCTAAAGTCTTATAGAGATAGATTACACTAGATATAGTTTATATACCTAATAGTAAAAGAGGAAAGAAATATATAATTATATATTAGGATCTCGTAAGCTTATATATAGAGGCTAAAGCTCTTAGAGCTAATACGTTAGAAGCTATTACAAAATTCCTAAAATAAGATATATTTTTAAGATAAGGAGTACTATTTAAAATAATAGTAGATAGAGAACCTAAAAATAAAGGACTAATTACTAACCTTACTTACTTATATAGTACCTAAAAAGTTATTAGAAGTATATATTACTTTTAAAGCTAAGGAATAATTAAAAGAGGCTATAAAGAGTTAGTAGCTACTCCCTAAAAGATTAAAGGTAATTAGGTAAATAATCTACTCTACGCGCTATAAGTAGATAAAGTTATAGTAAAGCGTAGTACTAGAGAAATACTAATATACCTTATATATAGCTAGGAATAAGTCTTACTTATTAAACTCTACGTCCTTATATAGTAAACCTTCTTATAGTTAGAAGTTTATAATACTACTATACTCTTAGTATTATAAGCCTAGTAGTTTAATAAGTATAATAATAGACTTTAAAAAGCTATAGATTGTATAATTAAGCTAAGAGAAGAAAGTAAAGAATAGTTTAATATAAAAAGGACGTTACGTATAAAAGATATACTTATAAGAAAATTAGTACTTATCTAAAACTTATTTAGTAACTAGAATAAATCTAGATAATAGAAACTCTAACCTTAGTAGAAGGGCCCTTATTAAGTCGTCTAGTTATATCCCTCTAGATAGTACTAGCTTACTAACCTAGATAGTACAAAGCTTAGAAGCTATACTCTAAGAGTAAGAGTAGTAGAATTCTACTAGTAAAGCTAGCAAGAACTAATAGATATCTTAAAAAATCTAGAGCTAGAAGCTAAAGATTTTATAGTTAGATAAAAAGAAAAGTAAACTTTATTTAATACTAAAGAGTAACCTAAAAGAAAATTAGACAAACTAGTACTAATAGAGCTAGTATTTAGATAGTAAAGTAGGCGAGTACAAGAATAATATAGATAAGATTTACTATTACTAGTATAAACTTATTAGCTATAATTAGTTTAAATCCTAGTAGAAAGGCTTAAATTTAATCTAGCTAACTTTAAATTCTTTATATAAAGAGAACCTAATAAAGAGATTAATCTTAGCTAAGGATTAGCTAAAAATTTTAAATAGAAGAAGGAATAAGTAGGTATTATAAGTAAATAGAAGAATTAGTAATAAAAAGAAAAGAACTTAGTTAATTTTCTCTAAAAACAAATAACTAAAGAGGCCTTAGTACTTAGATACTAGGAAGAAAAACTTTATATTACCTATTATTACTAATTACTATCTTTAGAACTAGAAGAACAAGCTCGAGTAGTAAGAGGACTCCTAAGACTAAACCTAAGTAGCTAAAAGTAAATACTACCTAGATAACAAGTATAATAATAATCTTAATTCTAAAGCTAAAGATCTTAAAGTAAAAGGCTAAGAGAATACTAAAGAAGTAGAGGAAGTATAGAAATAGAGAACTAAGAGCTCTTAGAAAGAGAAGTAGAAGAGCTTAAACCTATTATATTAAATTAAGAATAGACTAGAGTAAAAATACTACTACTAGAAGGTAGGGCGTAAAGAGGAGAGGTTAAAAGAGTAGCTAGATATTAGCTAGAAGAAAAAGTAAAAGTAGTAAAAAACTTAATAGGGTATCTATAAGTATATCTTAAACCTTTATTAAGACCTAAGCAACCTATATCTAACTCTAAGTTAGTAGGGTAAGAAAGGCGTAAGAGTATACCTTATAAGGCCTAAGAGGCTAGTAGTTAATAGAGAGAATTTAGAGTAGTATAAAAGCTTAAAAGAGAGCTAGAACTACTAGAAGAAGCGCTTTAAGAGTATTTACTAATACTAGAAAGAGATAAAGAGTAGAGAGAACTAGAGAGAACTTAATAAACTTAGGCCTTATTTACTATAGAGAAAATAGTAGCTAGAGAACTATTAGACTTACTTTTAGGTATAGTATAACTCTAGAAACGCTAGCTATAAGCTTACTAATAAAAGAGATTATTAGTAAGGCTATAAAAGTAGCTAGAAGTCTTAGAGTTATTATCTTTAGGCTTATCTATACTATATACTACTAGGTAAGCCTTAAGCTTATAAGAACGTACTAGCTTACTAAGTATTATAAAAGGACGCCTATAGGCTACTTAATAACTTAAGGAAATATTTTAGTAGATAAGATACTAAATATTAGCTACTATAGTATTACGCGTAAAGAGCGTAGTAATAAAGTAGCTAAAAGACTAAGTAACTATAAGAATAAAAGTATTTGTTATAGGTATAATAGAAGAAATCGAGATAGAACTAATTAGTCCCGATTTAGATACTAATAAACTATAAGACGAGCAGGGTAATAATCTCGATTAGGAGGCTACACATAATTAAGATACCTAGAGTAATCTATAATCTATAGACTCTTAGTATTAATAGATTATAGATTAGGACAATCTATAATCTACTATTCTTAGTAAATATAGATTATAGATTATAAGAAGTATATAGTTAGTAGGATACGTATTATTAGGATAGTATTAGTAATTTAATCTATTAACTATAGAACGCTAGTGTAAGATAGTTATAAAACATCTTCTATTAATTATAGATATTATAAATCCCTATATAAACTTTTATTATTAACTCTTAATCTACTAACCCCCCTTTATAGGTACTTGTAGTTAATAATAGGTAGCCTATTATACCTTGCTAATTTAGTTATTAAGAGAAGCAAAGTGCAAGTAATATATAGTCTAGCTAAACACGATAGTAGAAAGTTTAATAAAATAATTAGGTAAAGCTCCTAGAAGTAGTTAGGAATTAGATAGTACTATATAGGAAACAATTAAAGGTTGTCTTAACTAACTAATTAATAACAAAGAAGATATAAAAATAGTAATTAATACCTTAGAAATGTAAAACAAGAAACTATAGGATTACGCGAAATAAAATAAGGTATAAATTAAGGCTATTATCTAAGGATAGAACTAGATAGAATTAATTACCTAAAGATTAGAGATAAGCGCAACAAAGAAACTACCTAAGATACCTGTTCTTAAGAAGTTTAATAGAGAAAGGGAGAAACTAAGACCTTTTATTGTATTAGTATAACTCTAAATAGATATACAAGTACTACACTTTAATACAGAAGAAAAAAAGGTAATATATATTAGATTATACCTTGAAGAAGACGTAATAAGATAGTATAAACCTTACTAAATAGATTACACAATATATTCTCTAATAACCTAGAAAGATAAGACTAGAGCTATCTTTAGAAGTTATAAATACTTTACTAAATAAATAAGAGTAGTGTTTAGAGATATAGACGTTACCTAATAAGCTAAAAAGTAACTAGAGAAGCTTATATAAAATTAGAGTGTTCCTAAGTATATATTATAGTTTAAATAATTATTGTAAAATACAGAATAGAATAAGTTAGCCTTGATATTAAATTTAAGTAAGGACTAAACTCTAAAATCTAATACAAGATAATATATATAGAAAAACTAAGGATACTAGAAGCCCTAAAGTAATAGGTAATACAAATTAATAATAATCTCTAAGAATAGAAGAAGAATAAATATAGAGGTTACAACTAGAACTATAATAAAGGAGACCTAATAGTCCTTAACACTAATAAGGATAAAAAGAAAAAGAAGAATAAAGACTTTACGTACTTTAACTATAGTAAGAAAGGCTACTACGCGAAAGACTACTAATTACAAAAGAAGAAAGATATAGTATATTATAAATATAGGAAACTAGGATACTTTATAAAAGACTATAGAAGTAAAGACTTAAAGAAAGAAACTTAGTTAAAAACGACTAAAAAGAAGAAGGAAGTACTATAAGTATAGGCTAAACCTTAAGAGAAAGTAGCTAGGAGTAAAGAAGTATAATACGTAATACTCTACTAGACCTTTTATTATAACAACAACTACTATATATATCTTTCTAGTAAATAGGGAGTAGTATAGTTCCTATAGAAATAGAGATATAGAGTAGCTATAATAAAGGAGAGAATAAAAGCTTAGCTAGAAGAAATAGTATAAGTAATAGACCTACTAATAGAAGACTTAGAAGGAGAAAAGCCCCTAGTACTATTAATCTAGGCTAAAGGACTAGTACTAGATAAAGAAACTACAACGACTACCTCTAAAGAACTACGAAGAAGTAAGAAATAAGTTAGTATAAGAGGTATAGAGTATACCTAGCTAATAATATATAGTTACAATAGCTATATAATAATAGATATAGAGGAACGAAATAAAGGATAGAAATTTGTTTAAATATACTTAATAGTTATAAGTATAGAGGAAGCGTACAAAGACTAGAAAGAACGTAATCCTAAAGAAACTAAGTTTATACTATTTTAGGAATAGATAAAGTAATATATAGTTATAGTAGGAAGAATACCTATACTAAAAGAATAGTAATACCTTATAAGGAAGACGTAATAGATTAACAAAGCCTATATACTAAGAGTACTAGTAGTATACTATATCTTAACTATAAATATACCTAGTAAAGATAAGTACTAGGAAGGGGATAACAAAATAATAGACCTAAAACACTTAGTACATTTTAAAGTATTATAGATATTATACCTAGACAAGAATTGTATTATATATAGAAACTCTAAAGTAAGTAATAATATATAACTTATAAGAAGAAGAGGCTATAACTATATAAGAGTAATTATAGTAGAAGATATCTAAGGATAGAAAATAATCCTAGAAGACAGATATATAGTAGTAAGACCTAGTCTAAAACTATCTAAGAAATACGTCTAAAGAGGACTATAGTATAAATATAAATATAATAAATATCTAAAATATAAAGAATATAAACTTAAAATAAGGCTATAGCCCTAGAAAGATAGACAATTTATAAAGACGCTAAAGTAAGAAAAGCTAGAAGGTATAAGAAGCCTATACATTATAAAAATAGGTATATACTAAGGAAGAGAAGTACAATTAATAATTAATAGTAGAGCTACAAAGAACTTTATATTAAAGAAGTTTATAGAAATACAAGGAATAGAATATATAACAAAGAAATACCTTTAATAATTAAGTACAATTAAAGGGAAACTATTCTAGGAACCTAAACAATTTAAGATAGTACCTTTAATACTAAAATTAGAAAGACTAGAAATTAAGAATATAGTTATAGATATAACAACAATTAACAATAAATAAGATATAATATTAGGAATACTATAGTTATAGATAACTAACCTAAGAATTAATTAGAGAATAGAGAAAATTAACTACCTTAAACAAGATATGTTAAGAGCTAATATAAGTATATACAAAGGAGAATTCCTAGAAGAATATAAGAAATAGGAAAAACAGCTTATTAAGCTAGAAGACTACCTTCTAGAATATTAACTATAGGACTTAGCGATAGAACTAGAAGAAGGTAAAAATATAGGATAGAGCCTAGTCTACTAAAAAATAGAAGAAGAATCTAAAATTAAGCGAATATTTATCTAAAACGTAATAAAGAAAGGATAGATAAGAGAGTCTAAATCCTTAGTAGCGTATAGACTAATATTTATAGATAAAAAGAGAATAAGTAATAAGAGACTCTACGTAGATTTTAGGAAAACTAACGTAATTACTAATAAAAACTAATACCTACTACTATAAATAGATAGAATACAAGATAGACTATAAAGAGTAAGAGTCTTTACAAAACTAGATATCTAAAACACCTACTATTAGATTAGAATTAAAGAAGGTAATAAGTAGAAAATAGTATTTAGAATATAGTATAGACTATACAAATACTTAGTTATACTATTTAGCTTAACAAATATACTAGTAGTATTCTAAGAAAGAATTAATATAGTACTAAGAGAGTACTTAGATATATTTATATTTATATATTTAGACAATATCCTTATATTCTTAGAAATAGAAGAAGAACACGTACAATAGGTGCATAAAGTACTAGAGAAACTAGTAGAAAATAAACTATTTCTTAAAATAAGGAAATATAAGTTCTATATAAAGAAAATAGATTTCCTTAGATTTATTATTAAACTAGGAAAAATCAAAATTAACCTAGAAAAGATTAAGTTAATTAATAAATAGCTAACACTAAGAAACCTAAAAGAAGTATAGTAGTTTTATAGGCTAGCTAACTTTTACAAGAAGCTAATAATAGGATAGTCTAAAGATATAAAACTAAAAATAAGACTTATAAAAAAAGATACAGCGTTTAAATAGATAAAAGAATACAATAAAGTATTTAAAAAGATTAAAAGAAAGTTTATAGAAAACCTAGTTATTAGAATATATAACCTAGACTTACTAGTAATAGTAAAAATAGATACATCTAACTTAGTATATAGAATAGCACTAATATAAGAAGACCTAGAGACTAACAAGGAATATTTAGTTAAATACTTTTCTAAGAAAATAAAAATAGTAGAACTTAACTACCTAATCTATAATAAGGAAATACTAGCAATCTATAAAGTATTTAAATAATAGAGAGTATACTTATAAAGAGTAAAGTATTAGATAAAGGTCTATATAGACTATAAGAATCTTATAAGATTTATAATAAATAAAGAACTATTATAACGCTATATAAAATAGTAGGAATTTCTATTAATATTTAATATAGAAATTATATATATAAAAGGGAAAGATAACTAATTTATAGACGCCCTTAGTAGAAGACTAGACTTATAAGAAGAAGTAAGCGCTACTAGTATAGTTCTAGTTAAGAATAAAGAAGGATACTTAGTCCTAAATATACCTAAGATAGCTATAACACTTAAAAGAAAAAGTAGTAAACTAGACGAATAGATTTAGAAAATAACGCAAGAAGTATCTAAAAAGATAAAGAAACTAGAAATCTAAGAAGGATTTGTACGAGCCTATAGAAGAATATATATCCTAAGTAAGATATAAAGAGAATTTATAAGATAATTCTATAAATTACTAGTATATAGTTACTAAGGAATTAAAAAAATATTAGATAGACTACTACGAGACTACTATATTCTAAAAGTAAGACAACTAGTAATAGAAGTACTATAAGACTATATAGAATACTATAAGAATAAGTATAATAGATACGTACTATATAGAATATTATAACTAATAGAAATACTAGAACAACTATAGAGAGTTATTACAATAGACTTTATTACAAAACTACCTAAGTCTAGAGATCTAATATTAGGAGCTAAATATAATAGAATTATAATAATAGTAGATAAGCTTATAAAGTATACATACTTCTAACTATATAAAGAAAAAAGTAGGATAGAGGTTACTATATATTAGGTCCTAGGAACTATAATTAGTTAATATAGACTACTAGATAAAATTATTATAGATAGAGATATACAATTTATATTAAAATTATATAGAACAATATTAGCGCAATTAGGAATATAATACGCGATGTCTATAGAATATTAACTACAAATAGATAGATAATTAGAACGAATAAATTAGATAGTAGAATAGTACCTAAGATACTATCTTAACTATAACTAAAATAATTAGGTATAGCTATTACCTATAGTATAGTTAGTATATAACAGCGCAAAGAATATAGTAATAGGAGTATTACTTTTTTTCGCGAACTATAGATTTAAGCCTAATATATACTAGATACTAAGAAACTAGATATCTTAGTCTCTAAGAAGAGAAAACTTTACTAATAGACTTAAAGATATATATAATTAACTAAGATAGGATATAGAATTTCTATATAATTGTATAGTAAAGTACTATAATAAAAAGTATAAAGAAAGACTTTAATTTAGAGAGAGAGAAAAAGTATAGTTAGTATAAAAGAATATTAAGAGTAAGCGCCTAAGTTTAAAATTAGACTACGTTAAGATAAGACTATACAAAATTAAGAAGGAAGTTATACTAGTTATATTTAGACTAAAGCTACTAAACAAGATAAAGATATACCTAATATTCTACGTAGCCCTACTAGAACAAGTACTATAGAACGTAGAACTACTAGTGTACAAAGTAGATATATATAGAGAATAAGAAGAATAAGAAGTTAAGAAAATTCTATAATACTAATTCTATAATAGAAGAAATTACTACTTAGTAGAATAGATAAGTATAGATAAAAAAGGACAACTATAGGAGAAAATATAGGAACTAGAGGATAATCTTAATTACTTTAAGAAACTAGAGGACTACTAAAGTTAAAACCCTCTAGAGCGCCTAGTAGTAAACTAAGAGAACTAATATTACTAACAATAGATAGAGAGGTAATAAGAACGTCTAATATAAGATCTACTATAATAAACACCTTATCTAAGTCTAGCTTAGCTTCTAGAGCTACTAACTATTTAGCTAATTTCTTATTATTTAAGGCCTTTATCTTATAAAAGCAAGAGAGACAAGCTTAATTCTCTACTAGCTTACTCTATACAAGCTCCTAGATCTACTTATACTTAGCTTTAGCTTCTACGATTTAAGATAGTAATTTCTCTTAAGTCTAGTTAATAGCTTTCTCTATTATTATTAAGCCTAGACGCAAGAATAAGTATAATAAACGTATACTTAGAAAGAGAAATACTAGATACGTTATAAGACCTACGTATATTTATATAAATATACGCCTTATAAGCTCTACTATTATTTGTAGAAATAATATAAAGAAGAAACTTAAGATTTAATTTAGGAGAAGTATAACAAGAATAAGGAAATATTTTAATACTATTACGCAATACGTAATTAGTAAGAAGATAGCGATAACGTATAGATAATATAAGTATAAGAGAGGATAAAGAACTCTATATTAATAAAGAAACTAGATTAATAACTCTAGCTCTAGGATAGATAAACTAGGATCTACCTAGAGGGGGAGATAGTGTTATAGGTATAATAGAAGAAATTAAGATAAAACTAATTAGTCCTAATTTAGATACTAACAAACTATAAGACAAGTAAGGTAATAATCTTAATTAGGAGGCTACATATAATTAGGACACCTAGGGTAATCTATAATCTATAGACTTTTAGTATTAATAGATTATAGATTAGGATAATCTATAATCTACTATTCTTAGAAAATATAGATTATAGATTATAAAAAGTATATAGTTAGTAGGATATATATTATTAGGATAGTATTAGTAATTTAATCTATTAACTATAGAACGCTAGTATAAGATAGTTATAAAATATCTTCTATTAATTATAGTTATTATAGATCTCTATACAAACTTTTATTATTAACTCTTAATCTACTAACCCCCCTTTATAGGTACTTATAGTTAACAATAAGCAGCCTATTATAGTATTAGTGTAAGTACGCTCTTACTTAAAGAGCTTAGTAATATAGTAGTAACTTTTAGTAAAACTCTTAACTCTAAAGAGTACTTACTTACGTATAGCTACTAGACTACTAAAAACGCGTTAGTAGAGCTCTAAGAAACTTTTAGGATAAGACTAAGTAAAAAGAAAAATAAAGTTAAAGACTTACTTAACCTATAATTATAGCCCTAAATATAATAATAAATATAGGAGCTATTAAAGTAGATAATACCTTTATTATTAAAGAAAATAGTATATCTAATACTACTATAAATATAGGTAGTATAGCTATAATTACTCTCTTCTTTAGAACTATAAGCTATAGTCCTATTAGAGCTTAGTAGTAGTAGCCCTAGTAGTAAAGCCTTATAAGAGCTAATAGTCTTCTAAGTATACTAACCTATATAGACTATAGCTTTATAATAAGCTTATATTACTTAAGAATTATTAATTAAAGAAGGATCTTATAAGTACGTAGCCTAAGTAGCTAAAGAGTTTTAAGTAAGTATCTCTTAACCTTTATAATAGCGTGCCTAATAGTATAGCTAGTAGAAAAGAGACTAAGAGCTATTAGAGGTATAGAAGAAGTTATTAGAGTTATAAGAATAAATATAATAGAGACTATACTACTAGTAAACTCTATTCTTACGCTTATTATAATAAGTATATATAAACTCTTAGATAAAAAAAAAAGCTAGCTAAAGTTACACTTCTTAAAGATATTAAGAGCTTAGTTAAAAAGGTTATAAAGTAAGTTAAATAAGAGAACGTAGTTAAAGAAATAAGTAATAACTAAGAAAAAAGCGTAGTTAGTAAGAGCTAAGAGCCTATAAGTAAAAAGGATAGATACTTACTCTTATACTAAAAATAATATATTATAGAAATAGGGTAAAAAGCCTTACTTTAAGTTTAATAGTAACCTAAAGGTAGTCTACTTAGGTTATAAGGTAGCTAAAAAGGATTATTACTATTATAGTTACTCTAGCTAAGCTAGCTAGCTATATAGGAGCTAGGTTAAAAGTTAAAAGTAGCTATAATAATTAAAGTAAAAAGCGAATAAGAGAATAGAGCTAAGAAACTAGTAAAAGAGTATAAAGTAGCTAAGATAAGCCTAAAGAAAAGAATAAAAAAATAGAATAAAAAATAAAGAGATAAAGTTTAAGTACGCTTCTAGAGAGTATTTATAACTTTACTAAAACTATAGGAGCTAATAACTATAAGAGCTAAACTACTAGTAAAGACGTTTAAATATAAAGCTTAAAGGCCCTACGCTAGCTTAACTAATGAATATAAAATAGATAAAAAAAGAGTTAGCTATTAAAAATTAATAAGAGAAGAATTTAGTAGGTAGAAATATATTAAGTAAAAGAGCTATTATAAAAAAGTAAAAAACTACTATAGCTTATAAGAAATACGCGTAAAAAAAAAAAAAATAGATAAAAAAATAGTACCTACTACTATAAACTATATAATACGTTAGAATAAAAAATTTATTAAATAACCTAAGAACTACGTAAATACTATAAATAACTCCTTAGATATTAGATCTAGAGCCCTTAGGAGAAAGGCGTTATAAGTAGAAGATAAGAGTAGTATCTTTAAAGTCCTAAGCTATAACTAAAACGCTCTAAATAAAAATAATAGCTAATATAAGGAAATAGAAGTAGCGTAACTCGAGCTTTGTATTAGGTAATAACACTAGTAAGACTAGCGTTCCCTAAGATAGGCCTAGGTAGGTTATAGCTATAGCTAGAGTTAGGTTAGTAGTTTACTAACAATATATAGCTATTAATACCTAAAGGGTTATAAGTTACTTAAGAGGAGGAATTCTCTTAAAAAACTTAACGTCTTCCTTTTCTTTTATTAATATTAGTGTTTTAGCTAGAAAGCCTAAGTTACTCTCTAACTAAATATATAGTTAGCGCTAGATACTAAACTATTTATAGAGGTAGAACTAAATTGTAAATCTAAATTATTTTAGATCTAATAGTTTAAGTACCTTAATTCTAATAAAATAGAGAAGAGGTTTATAAATTAAGGTAGGTTTTTACTCTTTTTCTCTAGACTAAAAGCTTTTAAGTAAGTATAGTAGCTTAATAGGACTAAGCTCTTAAAAGAAGTATAGAAGTATATAGTAAAGTATTATAAAGAAAGGAATAGTAAAAAAGGAGTAAGTAGTTACTAGAGAAATATAAGTACTAAGAGCTTATAAGAAGGTAAACTATTAAGGAGGAAAGGTATATAATAGAAGTATAGCTTATAGGCTTTTAGGTTATAGGATATAATCTATAAGAGTATAGATAATATTTAGAATTAGTTTAGCTAATAAAGTCTAAGTTTCTTAAGACTAATAAGCCTTTAGGCTCTAGATCTATATAGAGTATATAACCTTATAATAGTATAAAGCTAGGTTTACTTAGAGTTTATATCTAGGTTATAATTATTTACTTTATTTTCTAATATTAAGATTATTTTTCTAAAATTAGTAAGGCTATTATAGATACTAGGAGTAGTACTAGTAGCTTCTCTATACTAGGGTTATAGCTTTTTTTAATAGTAGATATTATATAGCTATACGTTCTATTATAGTTTAAAGCTAATATAATTAAATTTAGAGAGAAATTTAGCTAATACTAACTAGGTAGTTTTATAGATTAGTTAATCTAGTCTAAATTTAACTATTTCTAAGGTTTTATAATATACTTCTTTTAATCCTACTATATCTATATTACTAAATTAGTAGAAAAGAATAAAAAAAATTATAAATTCTTCTTAGTATAAGTAAGTAATACTATTTAAGATAGTAAGGTATAAGTAAGCTAATCTTATATAGTAGTATATAATAACATTAGTTTAAGTTTATAAGCTAATATATTTTTTCTATTAGTAATAAAATAATAATATATATACTAAATAAAGGATATAACACCTATATAGTATCTTATACTTAAAAATTATAGAGATTTTATAGAGTAGTTTTCTTATTTTTTATACTAGTAAAAATTAAAGGCTAGCTCTTAGATACTAGTTAAGAAAAGAGTTAGAGTAAACTTATCTTTATTAAAGATATAGTAGCTTACTACTAGTACTTAGGGTTTAAACTCTCTTTTAAAGAAGCTAGATTACTAGCTTTATAGTAAGATCTTAGTATAAGGTAGTTTTATATCTTTTTATACTAGTATATTAAAGTTAAAGGTTTCTAGCTTAGTTTATTTAGCTATTATATTTTCTTAGTAAATTACTACTTTATATAAGTAGTTATATTTTACTATAGCTTTTTCTTATAAAGCTTTATACTAGGAAGCTTTTTAGCCTAAATTATTATATTACTCTATAATATAGTTATAGTCTAGTAGTAATTATACTAAGTATTCTTAGAGTTAAGCTAATTAGTTATCTTATTAAGAGAGTTATTTATCTACTTTACTTACTCTAGCTATAAGTTTCTAGTTTTATTTATTTACTATATTAATTACGTTTTATACTTACGTATTTGTAACTACTAGGTATAATACTATTCTAGCTAGGGTAAACTCTCTAAGAAATAAGTAATTACTACGTTAGTTATCTTTAATTCTCTAGTATAAAGTTAGTAATAGGGTATAAAATAAAGGTTAGAGCTTAGTAAACTTAGTAAGTAATTTCTTAAGTTTATTCTAAGATATAAAGACTATTCTTAGTAGTAGGTCTTTATTAATTATAATATTTAGTAGTAAGTTATCTCTTAGATCTTTTAGGTTTTTAAGCTTAAGTATAAGCTAAAGTAATAATACTTAGCTAATGTTTAGTTAGGCGTTATTAATTAAGTTATTTAATATAGTCTAGTTATTAAAAGAGACCTTAGTAACTAGTCTATACTTTAAGAGGCTACCTTAGTTAAATAAAGTAGGGTTTATATCTAGGTTATATTCTTTTATAATAAGTTAGTTAAGAGTAGCTAGGTCTATTATAGAGCTATTAGCTAATAAGGTACTTAGTACTTATTAGGGAATTATATTAGGTTAGAAATTAAGTTTACTAGGTAGTCTTAGCTAAATAAAGGATTTAGAGTCTATTACTTAATTTCTTTTATCTTTCTATAAGGAAGTCCTAAAATATTATTAGAAGTTACTTATTACTTTTTTTATTAGAGTAGTTAGTATAGTAAGTCTCTAGGTCTATTTTTCTAAAGACTTAGTTCTAGCGCGTATTTTATAGATTTTTTATAGTATTATAGTTCTAGAGTATTCTTTTAATTCTTTACTAGATCTATAGTCTACTATTTATAGCGTATCTTTATTTTATAAGTATACTTAGTTTAAGTAATAAAGAGGTTATAAGCTAGTATTATTTTAGTTTAAAAAGATAGCTTTTAAGGAGATAGAAGATTTTTTATATAACTAAGTTATAGTATAATAAGCTAAGTTATAGTAGTTATATACTATATTAGTACGTTTAGCTATTAGTTTATAGAGATTTAGATCTTTTATACTAGCTAGTAAAGGTTTTAGTAAAGTCTAGGGCGCTTTATTACTTAGTTCTTATAAATTAAGTACTAGTAATTTATATAGGTTTAGGGGTCTTTTCCTTTCCTAGTACTACTACTTAGGTTTACTACCTAGTATAAGTACGCCTTTACTTAGGTATATATAGTAAGTATAAGCTAAAGCTTTATAACTTATAAGGTAGTTAAACTACTCTTCTTTAGTACGTATTTCTTTCTAGAATATTAGTACTAGTACTAGTAAAAAAGGAGCTCTAAAAACCTTAACTAAAACTATAATATAGTAAACTTAAGGGGCTACCTAGCGCGCTATAGCTAAGGTAGGATCTAATTCCTAGTAGTATAGTTCTTTTTAGCTAGCTAGGCTTAATTAAGAGTTAGCTATAATTAGCTATCTTATAGTAACTCTAGTATAAGTAAAAAAGCTACTAGCGTAGTTCTAGGTTATAGAGAGGCCTATAGAAGTAAAATATTTATAGAGATCTACTATTATATAAAGTAGACTTTACGTAAGATAACTTAATAAAGTAGTTTTAATAATTAACTAAAAAGAGTAAATAGTAGATAAAGCTATCTAAGTAAGTACT
>JALNQF010000723.1:0-15567 GCA_028456385.1 Ophiosphaerella korrae | reverse complement strand
ATAGACTATACTACGTAGCTAACTTAGCTATAGTTAAGATACGTTATATATAAAATCTAAGATTAAATTAACTTAGCCTCTACTATAGAGCTTATAAATATACTAGAGCTTATTAATCCTCTAGTACTTACTAATTATACTCTAGCTAGTAATATTAAGGAACTAACGCGTTAGTCTAAACTCTTAGTAGTAGGCCTTAAAGTATTTAAGGAGGATCTTAAGTACTATAAGACTTTCTTTAAGTAATACTAAATTAATTAATATATATACAATAAGGAATAGATAAGTCTATAGTATATTATAGTCTTTATCTAATTATTAGTCTTGCCTTATCTACTACGTATATACTACTAACTAAATTAATTAATAAGATAATAGCTTACTAACCTAAAACAAATAGTTAGGATTAATAAGTAGATAGAAAGAGAGCGTACTTATAAGCGCTATATTAGTTCGCTTAAACTAATAAGGAATACTTTAAACTAGAATACTTAGATAGCTAAGTATAACTAAGCTACTATAGACGCTAAAACTTATTAAGTTATAGAAGTTTTAAATCTTAAAGTAGTAACTAAAGATTTCCTCTTAGCTATAAATAAGGCTATACCTATATAGTTAATTAATTTTTAGGACTATAGTTACTTTAATAAGTATATAACCTAGAAAGAAATAATAAAACACTTCTAAGAGTATATAATAATAGCGTATCCTCTAAAAGAAAGAAAAGCTACTTTTATAGTAAATAGTACTTTATTATACTTTACTAATAGTAGTAAATCTACTTAGAGTAAGACTAGGGACGCCTCTCTTGTAGAAAGTATATATTACTTAGAGAAATCTTAAAGACTAGAGTATAATACTAGTTAACCTACTTAAAAAGAGTTAGGTTTAAAAGAAAAAGCCTATAAATATAGTAACTATACTTGTAAAAAGAAATCTAGAGAGACTACTACTATAGAGAGATTACTATACACTACTTATAGTAAATACTATTCTCTAAAAGAATACTATTATATCTATCTAGATAAATTACTAGAAAATTAGCGCCTAAATAAGATTATATAAGGACTTATTAATTATAAACGTAAGAATAATACTACGTTATAGAGGCTAATTAGAGGATAGTCTAAACCCTAGATAAAGAAATTACTAACTCTAGGTTTTATAGAAGAAGATAATTAACTAGAAGGCTAGTAAATATTAGAGATTAAAAGTATCTTTACTATAATAATCTTTAATAGCTATTTACTTTAAAACTCCTTTATCTTAAACTCTAGCTTAACTTACTATATTATAAATAATCCTACTTAGGTATCTAACTACTACCTACCTATACTAAATAATTATATATAGGTAGGTAAGTCTAAAATATAAGTAAAAGGATATAGATTAATTATAATTACGCTAATAAACTAATTAGGAGAAAGAAAGCTAACTCTATATAATATAGCTATATACCTAGATATTTTATATAACCTAGTCTCTTTCTAACTACTTTAGTAGAAAAGAATATAGTAAAATACTTAATCTAAACTAATAACTCTAAACAAGCCTAATAGATAAATAATTAGAGAGCTTACTAAGATTTATAGTTAATAGGTACTAGAGTATTATCTACTATATAATCTATAGTACTAAGTAGTATACTATACCTATAAGCCTTAAACTATATAAGTACTAGTACTACTATAGTATAAGAGACTTAGCTATCCTAGTCTAGTTATAATTAAATATCTTATCTAGTAAGCTTAAGGGGTATATATAAAAAAAGTATTTATAGTCTAGTATAATATATATAGTAAAGCTAAGATAAAGTAGTAAGTTAGCTATATACTAAGAATTAGTTATAAAAGACTAAGAGAAAGACTTTCTATTAACTTTTATTTATATAAACTATAAAGCGTTACTAAAAAAAAAAGCTAGATACTTGTTATAGATAAGTATTTAAAGTTATAATAGGACTTCTACTTTACTAATAACTAGCTAGCTAAATTAATTATTAAGGCGCTATTAAACCTAATCTACTTCTTAAAGAATTAGTATAGTACTTTAGTTAAAGTAGTTAAAGCTAATAACAAAATTATAATAATAAAACTAGAGGTCTAGCGCTAGTTAAACTTATAAGGTATTACTATTAAACCTTTAGCTCTAGATACTTTAGCCTAAAATAGAAGAGCTAAGCGCGCTAGAAAAATTAATAAAGAAAAGTTACGTACTATATAACTTAACGTAAACTTACTATAAGAACTTTAGCCTAAAATTATATAGGCTAGAGTCTACCTATATAATTAAATACTAAGTTACTTAAATAACTAAAAGATACTATATAAAGTATTCTTTATAAAAGTAGCTAAGAACTAAAGAATTATAGTATTACTAAAAAAGCTAAGCCTAGCTTACCTAAAAGTATATAGTTATAAGGCCTTTATAATAACTAATAATACGTATTATAGTAAATTAAGGCTATAATAACTTAATCTAAAAGCTTAGATTAGTTACCTAGTAGGATACTAGTTATTAAATATCTACTAGATCTAGGTACTATCTATAGCTAAGGTAATAAGTATATAAGATATAATCTTTAATAAGTAAATAATCTTTAATAGTAAAATAGAAGATTTAATAGATAATCTTATATATTAAGTACTTAAAGAAATTGTAACGTATATTAGAACAATTAAACTTCTAGTACTATTATACGAGCTAGAAATAGAATCTTTCTATAAAGATAATACTAAATTAGATATATTTATAAATAATAATAAAGTAGATCTACTTAGCTACTACTATAGAAGGAAGATCGTAGACTACTATCTAACTCCTCTACTATCTCTACCTCTAGTAGTACTACTAGCTAGTTTAATAACTAGAGATTAACTAGAGCTAATAGTATATAATAACTATAGCTTATCTAAAACTATACTATAGGTAGTAGCTTTTATAGCTAGTACCTAAGTAGGTAACTTTAGAAAGTATTAAGGAGAGCTAGTAGATAAAGCTAAGATAAAAAGGATACTTATAAGAAGACTAAAGCTTTACTACAATTAACTCTTATTATTACCTTTATACTAAATAAACCTAGATAGCTATCTAATAGGCAAACTATTTAAGGAAGCTAAGTAAGTCTACCTAACTAGTTACTACTAGATAAGATTATAGACTAAAGTACTAGCTAAACCTATCTAGCGCGCTAGTTAGTAGATACTAGACTATATATAGGTATATGCGTATAAGCTTAATAAATATTATTAATTTATTAAATATAAAGCTTAACTTATTATATAAAGAAACTAGTAACAAAATATTATAGTATAAGAGACTTACGCTATAATACTAGCTAGCTAATCCTTTTAGATACTTATAGCTATTACTACTAAATATAATCTTAAACTAAAATAGTATAACGTAACTAACGCCTTTGTTTATATAGTAATAGACTAAGAGATCTATATAAAAATACTAAGGGGATACTAAAAGAAGGGTATAATCCTTAGAGTCTAAAAGGCCCTATATAGTCTCTAGATCTTACCTCTCCTATAGTAGAGAGAATTTATAGCTATACTTAAAGCTATAGGCTTTTAAATAGTACTATATAAACTATATTATATAGTTAAAAATAGAATTATTATTATCGTATATAATAAGTAGAAGACTAAGGAAGTATAGTAAGTAACTAATCTTCTAAAAGAGAAGTATACTATTACTAGAGGAATAGATCTCTAATAGTTTCTTAGTATTAAAGTAATTTAAGATAGAGAGTAATATATAATTTAACTACTATAAGTAGTATATATTAATAAGATAAGTTAGCTTATAGATAAACTATATATCTATTATAATATACTTATAGCTACTACTAAACTTAAAACCTATAATAGTTAGGTAACACTATCTAAGATTAATAAATACTAACGTAAAATTAGTTTACTTCTATTTACTACTATAACTACTTAGCTAGATATAGCTTTTGCGATATTATAGCTAGCTTAATTTCTTATAAACCTAAGCGCTACTTGCTATAAGTCTACTAATTAAGTACTTATATACCTCTCTTATATAAAATTAAAAGTACTTTAGCTAGGTAGTAGTAACTTATTATAAGTTACTAGTAATACTTTATTTACTAATAATACTCTAGACTAAAAAAGCTTACAAAGCTATATAATTAAACTTTTTAATAGGCTTATTATATAGAGAGTAAATACGTAAGATATAGTTACTACTTCTATAACTAAAGCTAAATTACTAGCCTTATTATAAGTAGCTAAAGAAGCTATATTTATATTAAAACTACTTAATAAACTATACGTTAAACTTTCTATAAACTATATTTCTATATAGTATAATAATACTTAAATAATCTAGCTTATTACTAAAGAACTAGCTAAGCTATAAACTAAGCTTTAGTACGTTAATATCTATAATTATTAGCTAAGATAAGAGGTCTCTACTAGCTAAATTAAAGTAGAATACACTCTATTAATAGAGATAATAGTAGATAGCTTTATAAAAGTCTTACTAATAAATAAATAAGAAAGCTTCTTAAATTAGCTTAGACTAGTAGAAGTAATAGAATACTAAATAATATATAAAGCACCTCTTAATAAAATCTAAGACTACCTTAATAATTTTACACTTATCTTATAATATCTAGTTTACTAATAAGTTACTAACCTAAATAGGTATATTAGATAAGTTATACAATTAGATACTTAATACGCGATTAGATACGCGATTATATACGCGATTACTAAGCTACTAACTTTACTATAGCTAAAAGGATTATAGCCTTAACTTTTATAAATAAAGAATCTTATATACAAGGAAATAGACTATATTAGCACGACTAATATAATAAAGAAACTAGTACCTTAATAAAAAGAGAATTAAGGATCTAGCTTACTACTATCTTAAAAGACTTAGCTAAGACTACTATATTATAGATATATAGATAGAGCGTAGGGCTAGAGTTTAAAAAAAAAAAAAAAAAATTAATCTACTTAGTTTATACCTAGTACTATTAAGTTATAAGTAATTAATCTAAAAAAAGGTTTTTCTAAAAGCCTTAGTATCCCTCTCTAATAAGGCCCTTATATAGCTATTATAAAAAAGCCTTTTTATTAAACTACTATAACTTCCTTTAAAATCTAATAATACTCTAGAGTAAATACTTAGAAATAAGTACTTTAGAGTAAACGCTCTAGAGTAAATACTTAGAAATAAGCGCTCTAGAGTAAATACTTTAGAGTAAGTACTTAGAAATAAATACTAGATAGTATATATATAAGAAAGTTAATAGACCTTTATAGACTATTATATTTAATCTTTTTTTTACTTTTTATCTTAATAGAGTATTATAAATAATACTTTAATTATATTCTTATCTACTTATTAATACTTATATACTTTGTAATACTCTAATAAAAGCTAACTATTAATTAAATTAAGTAACTAACTTATTTATTAACTTCGCTTATCTTATAGAAGCCTACTTACTTTTATTACCTTTACTTAGTTCTAAGGTCTTAATATATTAAATACTCTTAAGATAAGTAATATATTAATAAATATAGATAACTAGTGTATAAAAGTAACCTATACTACTAATTCTAAAGTTTCTAAGCTAAACCTTTACTATAGAGAATTAAATAAGCTTAAGCTATAAATCTTATAACTTAATCTCTTTTTTAAAGTAAACTAAGTTTAAGATAAAGATAAAGCTATACTTATATTGTCTTATATAGAGGGTAAGGTAGAAAAATAAGTTATACTATACTTTAAGAAATACTTTAATAATAATAATAATAATAATAACTATAACAAGAAATTTAAAGAATAGATTATGTTTAAAGATAATGTATAATAAGCTTTTTTACTAGTAAATAAGATATTAGTAGTAGAGTATATAATATAGTAGCTATAATAATATAAAGTAGTAGTAAACTATACTAATAAGTTCTAAAGCTATATAATATAAATAGAATATAATAATAAGTTATTAATAAGGATATTTTAATAGAAACTTAAAAGTAATATTTAAAGTAAGCTAATACGTAGTAAAGCTATAATTAAGATGTTAGAAAACTTAATAGAAAAGGTAATTTAAGTTAATAACTATATATATAAATATATAGTAAAAGCTAAGAATAGTAGAGTACTATATATAGAAAGTAAGAAGTATAAACCTAAGTATAAGTACTAATATAAGAATAACTAAGTTTAAAGTAGCTATAGATACTTTAAGCTAAATAAGATATATATTAATAATATAAACTTAAGAAAATAGGAATACTATTACTATAAGAACTCTAAAGAAGTAGAAAGCTAAAAATACTATAAGTATAGTAAAATAAAGCACCTAGTAAAGAATTACTATATAAAAAATAAAATAATATAATAAATTAATATACTTAAGAGGTAAGATAATAATAGAGAAGAAGAATAAAAAGTAATTCTTAGAAGAAGCTAAAAGAAAAAAGATTATAAGACTATAAACTTCTAGTAGTAAGATATAAGTAAAAGATATAACTACTATAAGATTACTATAAAGCTAAGTAACCTTATAATAGATAATAAAGTAAAAGCTATAAATATACTACTAAGAGTATAAAGCTACATAAAAAAGTATTAGCTAAAGTAGAAGTAAGCTAAGATAAATACTTTAGAATACTTTTAGCTATACTAAAGAAGAGTAGAGTATAAGTATAAAATAACACTATATCTTAGAAAGTAAGTATATATAGCTTATAATAAAAATAATAAAAAAACTAAGAGCTTAAGACTTCTAAATATAAAATAGTACTTAAAATACTAAAGCTAAAGTAAAAAAATACAAAGGTATAGAATTAATTAATAAAAGAAATCTAAAAACTAGTAGATAGCTACTACTTAGTAAAAGAAAAGTAAGATAAAGAATACTAAGTAGAGTAAACCTAATAATATAAAAATAATAATTAAGTACTAATTATTATAGATCTAGTATTAACGTATTCTATTACTAAAACTAATAAATTACTAGAACTAATAACTTTCCTTAGTACTATAAATACTACCTCTTTAAGGGTTAACAATAAACTTTACTTAGTACTCCTTACTACTATAACACTACTATCTAATTTAGAAGTCTCTTCTTTACCTTCTTAGCACGTTTATACGTTATACCCTATCTTCTTATAGTTCTTATAGCGCTATTAACTTAGCTAAGCTTATTCCTAATTACTCTTACTATAAGCCTTTTTCCCTCTCTACGTACTCCTTAACCCCTCTATAGCTACCTATATTACTCTTATTCTATACTCTATTATACTACTATACTAAATTTACTTTCTTTTACGTAATTTCTACTAGGTAAGCCTATCTACTTACTCTTTAAGCTCTTTAATATAGGTATCTTAGAGTATATTATAGTGTAGTAGTAGTTTAGTACCTTTAATAAGCTAGGAGAGGCTAGTATATATAGTTTTAAGAGATTATATAAAAGATTCCTTTATAAGCTTTAACTAAAACCTAAATTTAAGTATATTACTTAGAGTCTTTAACTACTATAGCGTTTCTAGTAGTAGGGGTCCTAGTAGAGTATAAATGCGCACGTTAAGGTAATCTAGTACTTACTATACGTCTAGAGAGATAAGTCCTAAAGCCTTAAAGGCTTTCTTGTAGTTTTCTTCTATAAATACGTCTAAAAACGCGTCTCTAAAGGTAGAGAAAAAGCTTTCCTTATTAATATAGAATACGTATTTTTATACTAAGTCCTATACGTAATTAAAGTACTTGTACTTTAATAGTAAGAAGTATACTATATTAAGTAGCTAGAAGATATACGATAAATAAGAGGGTATATAAAGGGTAAAGATTTTGTTTTTAAAGTAATAATCTTTAAAATCTTAGTTAAGGTAGCTCTTATAGCTATCTAAGATAAGTAGCTAGTATACTTCTACTTAGCGCGTCTTTATATACGCGTTAAAGTACTTTAACTACTTTAAGCTAAGTAGATTTATTATTTAGCTATTCTTAGAAACTAAGAGCTTCTAGTTTAGTAGTATACTTATCTCCTTATACTAGGTAGAGATATAGACGCGCCCTTTATAGATAATAAATAGTAGAATAGCGTACTCTACTACGTAGATACTCTAGATTACTATAGCCTACTTATAATTACTACTCTAAGTAAGCGTAAGTTATTAACGCCTCTCTAAGCCCGTAACAACCTTTATTAACCTAATTACTCTTATCTAGAAGCTAGTCTTATTAAAGTTATAGACGTCCTTATCTACTACCTTATACTAGGCCTTAGTATCCTCTATAAGCTTAAACTATAAGCTAATAACCTTAGGGTCTTCCTAAAGTATTCTCTAGTAATCCTTTACTTAGTTAAACGCTATCTTTAGTTTATCTAAGCGCCTTACAAAGCGTATAGGCTAGTACTTACCTATAAGTATTCTATCCTATACTACTAGTAGTTTATTAGCTATATTAGCTACCTTGTAAAGCTAGGGGGTAAATCCTTATTAGTTAAAGTTAAAGATATAGTTAATAATTGTCTACTCTTTGTTAGAAGTAAGTTTCTAGTAGTTAGTAGTTATAATTACTTATAGTATAATTCCTTTAAGTTAGTTAGAGAGGTAATAATAATTAACGTTAAACGCTTTAGTAGCGCGTTACTAGCTTTAGAATTAGCTTAGAGATAAAGCTTTAAAGGTAAGCTCTACTCTACCTTTATACGTAGGCGTATTTTTTTATTATTATTATAATATAGTAGTATAGAAGTAGTATTCGTAGTACTAAAGAAAGTTATTAGTTCTAGTAATTTATTAGTTTTAGTAATAGAATACGTTAATATAAAAACTATAATACTAGCTATATTTATATAATCTAAACTACTTATTACTATTATAGATAAGATATTACTATAATAACTACTTTACTAACTATTCTAATAAGATAAGATCTAGATATTTCTCTTATAAAAGATCTAGATATAAATAGAACTAAAAAGAGTATATAAAGATAATATATAAATAATACCTATAAGATAAGTAAAAAGCTAAGTACTTTCTAGGTATAACTAAAGAAGATATAAATACACGTAAGATACTTATAAACTACTAATATTTTAATATAATCTAGTAAACCTATACGCTAGAGAAGTATAAATAATATAAAGAAATAAAGAGACTTTAAAGATTCTAGTAAAAGATAAATAAAGATTATAAGATTAAGTCTTTTTTAAGTAAATAGCTAATACTATATATATATCTAGAAGCTATAATACTATTAATACTAAGAGACTTATTAAACTCTTAGTAAAGATTAAAAGAAAAAGAATAAAAGTATTAGTAGATTTAAAGTTATTTATAAACCTAATTATACCTAAAGTAGTAAAATAAGTAAGATTCTAACTATAAGTAAAGAAGATACTTATTATAAGTATAATAAGAGGAACTAAAATAGAGCTAATTAGTCTTAACTTTAGTACTAATAAAGTATAAGACAAGTAAAGTAATAATTTAGATTAAGAAATAACTTATAACCTAGATACGTAATAACTTTATAACTTTATTAGACTTAGTACCTATAAAGTTATAAAGCTAGTACTTTATAGCTTTATAAGGCTTAGTTTTTATAAAGCTATAAAGCTAATAATTAATAAAAGTATATAGTTAGTAGTAATACGTATTATTAGAATAGTACTAGTAATTTAATCCTTTAACTATAGAACACTAATATAAAATAATTATAAGATATCTTTTATTATTTATAGTTATTATAGATTACTATATAACTTTTACTATTAACTTTTAATCTACTAGTACTTTAGAGAAAAGTTACTTATAGTTAATAATAAGTAACTTTATTATACTTTACTAATCTAGTTATTAGAAGAAGTAAAGCGTAAGTAGCGTATATTCTAAGCTAATATAATAGTAGAAAGTTTAACTAAGAAAAGAGGTAAGCTACTTTAAGTACTCTTAAGTAGTTATAAATTAGATAATACTATATAGAAAGTAATTAAAGACTACCTAAATAACTTAATTTCTAAAAAAGAAGATATAAAGATAGTAATTAATACCTTAGAAATATAAAATAAAGAACTCTAGGACTACGTAAAATAAAATAAAGTATAGATTAAAGCTATTATTAAAAGATAAAACTAAATAGAATTAATTACTTTAAGACTAGAGATAAGTATAATAAAGAAACTGCCTAAAATACCTATACTTAAAAAGTTTAATAAAATAAAGGAAGTACTAAGACCTTTTATAGTATTAGTATAACTTTAAATTAATATATAAGTACTATACTTTAAAAGAGAAGATAAGAAAGTAATATATATTAGAAAATACTTTAAAAGAGATATAATAAGATAGTTTAAACTTTACTAGATAGATTATATAATATATACTTAGATAAACTAGAATAATAAAATAAAAGCTATATTTAGAAGTTATAAATACTTTATAAAATAAATAAGATATAACGAGGGTTTATTAAATACTCGAGACTCTCGTAAACCCTAGTACAAGTTAGGGGCGGGGCTAATACACTAAAGATTATAACATTATATAGTTATAATCTAAAGTAGGGCTAGTACGCTATATAGGCGTATAAAAGGCTCGATACTTGCGAAAAGAGTAAAGTAAGTATTATTCTCCCTTAGATACTAGTAGTACTATTAAATACTATCTATTATCCCTTTACTATCTCCTATAGCCTATAGTAAGTACTATTATCTTCTAGCTACCTCTTAACATAATAATACTTCTTTACTAATAGTCTAAGGATAATAATAATACGCTCTTTACGATAAGCTACAACAATAAAAGAAAATACGTAGTTAATAGTTAAACGAGACCCTATATAGAGCGTAAGTAGCGCGTAGCTAGGTTACGCACTAAGTACGCTAGTAACAATTAAAGAACGCATTTACGAAGTAACTACTAGACGTAATAAATTAGCCTAACTACGTATACTCTACGCCCTAGAAGACGAGATTATACGTCTAAAATAAGAACAAACTACTCTTTACGCTATAACCCCTAAGAATAACTCTAAAGTTACTATTATTACCTCTTAAAAGCGCGACGTAAACTCTCTAGTTAATAATACGCGCGTAAAGTGTATACTTTACCTTAAAGAGCCTATAGTATATAAAGGTAAATCTCTAAAAAAATACTAAGAGTACTATTACTTATATAAAATAGTATTTCGCCTTATACTCTAAGACTTTAGAGTAGAAAAGGACAAAGTCCTTTAGGCTATATAATACCTTAAGAGAGACCTACGTAAATAATAGTATACATATATTAAGTATAATCTAAACGTAGATAAACCTCTTACTTAGGAGTACTTTAAAAAGTACTTACTAAACCTACTCTCTAACCTTATTAACTATAGCCTAGAGGTAGTAATAGCGTACACTATAGCTACTTAATATAAAGAATAAAGCGTAAGATCTTTTACTAGATATCTAGATATCTTTAAAGACTAGCTTCCTTAGTATATAGAAGAATAAAGGATTTAGTACTTCTTTTTAAAACTATAGCCTAAACTATAAAGGGTAATTACTAACTATTATTAGGTCCTAGTAACAAGAGAAGACTTTATTACTTTAGGCTTAACGCTTAAGTATAACTTACGTAATATAATAAAATTACAAGAGCCTTATATAAATAGCGTAGGTAAAGAAAACTTAAAAAAGGCCTAAATAAAAGGAGATATAAATAACCCCTAAAACAAGTTAGTAGATAAGTCTACTATTAAATACTTTAAGTACTATAAAAAGAGATACTATACTAGCAAGTACTATAATAGTAACCCTAACTATATTCTAGTCTATATAAACTAAATAGAAAAAGGCCTAGCCTTATTATTAGCTCTAGGATAGTAAGGCGTAGATTAATTAATATCTTACTAGGTATATAGCGTATATATAGCGTAGCTTTAGGCTTAGAGCTAAAAATAAAGCTTTAGGTTATTCTAGACCCTTAAGTAGATATTAGTCTTATTAGTTAGTAGACTATAGTAGAAATAGGACTAAAACTAATCTAAGACGCTAAGCTCCCTAGACTAAGCTAGATAGAGGCGTAAAAGTAGAATACTTATACTACTTATAAGCTTTAAGTACGCCTTACTAACAATAATAAAGTAATACGTAGGTCTAAGATTATAGTATATAGAGTAGATAAAGAAAGAGTAGTACTCTTTCTTAGAAATCTTTTTCTTAAACAAGAAGAGATATAACTTAACTATAGATTGCAAACATAGCGTTAAAGATACACTTCTATTACCTAAGTATAGTTATATATAACTAAAGAATTTATAAAGGCTCTAGGGGAAATATAAGTAGAACTATACTTACTAGGAGTACTTAAGACTAATATAATTAACTTAGAATACGATACGCGTATCTACGCTACACCTACAGCGTAGGAGTTACGTATTCTAGACGCTTTATTAGAATACTATAATATATTTAATAACGTCGCTATATAGATACTACTTTACCTAAAGAACTCTAATTACGCAATCCTATTAATAGAGGGAAAGGAACCCTCCTATAGGCTACTCTATAATCTCTCTATACGTAAACTTAAAGTACTCTACGCGTATATAGAGGATACGCTCTATAAAGGCTAGATACGTTATAGTAATAGTCTAGTAGGGGCACCTATTCTTTTCGTTCTAAAGAAGGATAGAGCTCTACGCCTCTATATTAACTACTATAGCCTAAACTTAGTTATAGTAAAAGATTAGTACCTA
Source organism: Ophiosphaerella korrae (assembly GCA_028456385.1). Taxonomy (NCBI): domain Eukaryota; kingdom Fungi; phylum Ascomycota; class Dothideomycetes; order Pleosporales; family Phaeosphaeriaceae; genus Ophiosphaerella; species Ophiosphaerella korrae. The sequence continues at coordinate 2,808 of JALNQF010000723.1, read as the reverse complement.
CTCCTACTAATTAGAGAGACGCTAGACTACTTATTAGGCGTATAGTACTATACTACCTTAGATCTTAAGGATACCTACTATAGGATTAGAATTAAATTAGAAGATAAGTAGAAAACTACTTTCTATACTTACTATAGGCATTTTAAATACCTAGTAATACCTTTTAGGCTAACTAACGCCCCTACTAGTTTTTAAGTATATATTAACAAGGCGCTTAGTAGACTCCTAGATTATATCTATATAGTATACCTTAATAATATACTTATATATACTTATAGTAATAACGTTACGCTATACTAGCGCGCTATCTACTCTATACTAGTAGTACTAAGAAGAGTAGAACTCTTTATAAACCTAAAGAAATATACCTTTATATCTAATAAAGTGCATTTTCTAGGCTTTATTATTATAAGGCGTAGTATACGCGCTAAACCTAAGCGTATTAAGACTATTACGTAATAGCTAGAGCCTATAAGTATTAAGGAACTATAGTTATTCCTAGGTTTTACAAACTTCTACTAAAGATTTATTAAGAGATATACTTATAAAATAGCTTCCTTTATAGACTTATTAAAAGGGAAGTAAGAATTCTATTAGCTTAGTATAGTATAAAAAGCTTTTAAATAACTTAAAGTGTACTTTATAAGTATACCTATCTTACGCTACTATAACTTAGTGCTACCTATTTACTTAGAGATAGATACGTTAACCTTTACAATCTCTAGGATCTTGTCCTAACTCTACTTAGATAAGAAATAGTATCTAGTTACCTTTACTTCTAGAAAACTATAAGAAGTAGAATTAAACTATAAAATATATAATACTAAACTTCTTACTATTATTTATAGTTTTAAATAGTAGAGACACTACTTTAAAAGTATATAGTATATAATTTAAGTACTTATAGATTACAATAACTTACGCTTAATATATACTATATATAAGCTAAACCTACGCTAAGCACGCTAGGCTATATACTTAGGAGCTTTTAATTTTAAAGTAAAACACTAGGCTAGTAGGCTAAATCCTATAGACAGCCTCTTAAAAAGATGCAACTACAAGTAAGAGAACCTATTACTAGTACGCTTATTACTTACTTTCTAGAAAAAATTACAACTAGTAAGCTTAGTAGCTAGGGTAGAAATAACTAGTAGAGTAAAAAGATCTATAACTAAGCTAAGCTTAGAAAGCGTATACGAGACGTATAGTACTAGAGACTATAGCGCTAAAAGGACTCCTACTACTAGCGCTATAGAATATATACTATACGTACTACGCTTAATAGCTAGAAAGTTAGTTAGTAGTAAACCTATATTAGTAAAGTCTAAAGCCTTTCTAATAACTTTATATAAACTATAGTAAAGAGACGCCTTTATATAAGTATAAGTAGAGAGTTTAATAAAGGTTAAAAGTACTTAATATAGTAGTAGAGTATAAGTATAGCGCTTAGATAATAAACAAGTCCTAAGATATAAAGGTAGAGTATATATTCTAGAGGAACCTACTATTAGGCAAGAAATTCTACTCTAGTATTATAACTCGTATATAGCTAGCTACTTTAGCGTATATAGAATACTTAAGCTAATTATAAGATACTATTACTAGCTATTAATAGAGTAAGACGTTTAGGAATACGTAAAGACTTGTATAATATACTAGTAAAGTAAAGCGCTAAGGTATAAGTAGTATAGAAAATTATCTCCTTTACTAATCCTAAGTAATATCTTTAAAGAAGTTTCTCTAGACTTTATTATAGGCCTTTTACCTTTAAAAGATAGCTTAAGGTACGTATATAATATAATACTAGTAATAGTAGACTACTTATTTAAGATAGCTATTTATATCCTAGTACTTAAAAAGTAAGACGCGTAATAGTTTATAGAAGTATACTTTAATAATATTATCCTAAACTATAGGATATAGAAAAGTATTATATTAGACTAAAGGTTAATCTTTACTTTAAAATTTTAAGTAGAAATATACTACTAACTATAGGTAAAGCGTAGGCTAAGTATAGCTTTCTACTTATAGACTAATAGGTAAACTAAATAATAAAATAAAACTCTAGAATAGTATTTAAGAATCTTTATAATAAAGAATTAAGATAATTAGGTTACTTTACTAAAAATAGTATAATTTATATATAATAACTTAATTTATAAAAGAATAAAGATAACGCCTTTTTACGCTATACTAAGTAAATACCTAATCTTTATATACTTACTTAAAGATAGTAAACTAAAAAGAGAAGTACTAAACGCTATTTAAAGAGTAAAGCGTATATATAGTATATAAGTAATACTTATAGAGTTTCTATAAAAAGTATAAGTATATTAAGCGTAGTACTATAATAATAAATATAAACTAGAAGTCTTTAGAAAAGGAGAGCTAGTCTTACTAAGTATAAAGAACTTAAGCTTTACTTACTAACTATATAAGAAGCTATTAGATAAGTTTATTAGACTATTTTAAGTATAAGACGTAGTAGGAATATAGGTATACTACCTACTACTACTACCTTACTATCGCATTTACAATATATTTTATATTTCCCTCCTTAAGAGATAGAAATCTTAATTAGGTATAGAAGATAATACCTAACTACTTAAAGTAATAGAAGAAGGAGAAGAAGTATAGGAAGTTAAAAGAATCTTAAAGAAACGTAAAAAAAAAAAATAACTAGAGTATCTCTTTAGATAAAAAAGATATAATAAATCCTAAGATATATAGACTCTTACTATAGATTTTAAAGATATAGATAAACTACTTAAAGATTTTAATTTAGCTTAAAGCGCTTTATAATTAAAA
>JALNQF010000722.1:0-15578 GCA_028456385.1 Ophiosphaerella korrae | reverse complement strand
CTTTATAGTATTATTAATAGATATATACTATCTATTAAAGATAGTAGTAATAGTTAATAGAAGTATATTAGAAGATTAAAGTAAGTTAACTTTAGGTTTAAATTTTAAGAAGTTTATCGTTAGTTATTAAGGATTTAGAAAAGATATAGAAAAAATACAATTAGAAGTTATTTTATCCTTAATAGACTAATAAATTAGTAGTCTATTTAGTAAGTTTATCTTTTATAATAAAGTTATTACTTTTTTCTATTTAAATTAACTAAATAAGTAGATAATAAATATACTATAAAAATTAGGTAATATAATCTCTACTAGCTTACTAAACACTAGATAAAATAAAAATTGAATTTTATACGCTAATAAAAAAGTTCTATTAGGTTAAATTTTATAAAAAAAAAGTCCTCTAAATAGTTTATATCCTAGCTTGTATTTACTTAGTAATTAAAATTTGTAGTAAGCTAAAATAAAGTCCTAGATATTTTCTTTAAGATTTATATTTACTTATATTTTTAGCTATTTTATTCGGTAAGTTATTACTAGTTAAAAACTATAACTTTTTTTTAGGCTTTTTTTTCGTATTACCTTACTATAGTAAGTTCTTTTAAAATATATACTCTACTTTTATATCTTAGAACTTTTTTATTATCTAAGTACTATACTTATACTTTACTACTATATTAAGTACTTTTAACTTTTATTAAACTCTTTACTTATACTAATATAAAGGCGTTTCTTTACTATAGTTTATATAAAGTTATTAGAAAAGCTTTAGACTTTACTAATATAGGTTTACTACTAACTAACTCTTTAGCTATTAAGCGTAGTATATATAGTATATATTTTATAGTACTAGTAGTAAAAGTCTTTTTAGTACTATAGTTTCTAGCTCTATATATTTTATATATACTTTCTAAGCTTAGCTTAGTTATAAATCTTTTTACTCTACTAGTTATTTCTACTCTAGCTACTAAGCTTACTAGTTATACTTTTTCTTAGAGAGTAAGTAATAAGTATACTAGTAATAAGTTCTTTTACTTATAGTTATATTTTCTTAAGAAGCTATCTATAGAATTTAGCTTACTAGCCTAGTATTTTACTTTAAAATTAAAAGCTCTTAAGTATATAGCTTAGTATACTTAGTATAGGTTTAGTTTATATATAATATATATTAAGTATAAGTTATTATAATCTATAAGTACTTAAATTATATACTATATACTTTTAAAGTAGTATTTTTACTATTTAAAACTATAAATAATAGTAAGAAGTTTAGTATTATATATTTTATAGTTTAATTCTACTTTTTATAGTTTTCTAGAAGTAAAAGTAACTAGATACTATTTTCTATCTAAGTAGAGCTAGGATATTATAAATATAATAGAAGAAAATAAGATAGAACTAATTAGTCTTAATTTAGATACTAATAAAATATAGAATAAGTAGAGTAGTAACTCTAATTAGAAAGCTACTTATAACTAGGATACGTAGTAGTAATCTATAATTACGTATAATAGATTAGTAGTAATTTATAATAATATATAATAGATTAAAGTAATCTATAATTATATATAATAAATTAGTAGTTATTATACTATAGGCTATAGTAAGCTATAGCTATATAAAGTATAAGTAAAAGTAAAAGCTCTTAGGTAATATATACTATTCTACTCCTATATTTAACGTTATTAAATACTTAGTTACCTTTTTAGGTTTATTTAGCGTAGTAGAGTAGAGCTACTATATAATATAGTATTTAATAATAACTATACTATATATAGAGTAAGTTAGGCTAAGTATATTAGTTTAACTCTACTAATAGCTAGTTAGCCTAGCTAGCTAGTAGAGACTAGGCTAAAATAGGGCGCCTCTAAGCTACTAAGGATATACGCTAAAACTATTATAAGCTACTAGAAAGTCTAGTATTACTACTTATTATAGCCTAGCGCCTAAAGATATATACTATAGAGAAAAAAGATATTATTATACTATAGGCTATAGTAGGCTATAGCTATATAAAGTATAAGTAAAGGTAAAGGCCTTTAAGTAATATATACTATTCTACTCCTATATTTAACGTTATTAAATACTTAGTTACTTTTTTAGGTTTATTTAGTATAGTAGAGTAAAGCTACTATATAATAGGTTCCTTTTAGTATTTTTTATTATAATACTTTACTATATAATTTTATAAGAATTTTATATCCTATTTAAGTTAATTATATATATCTTTAAGTCTATTTATAAAGTTCTCTCTTTTTAGAGTCTAAGACTTTATATTTCTTAGTATTTAATATATATTAGAGTTAAATCTATAGTTTATAAAAAAGAGTAATACTTTTATTACTATATTCTTTATACTATTATATACTAACTATACTATAAGTAATAACTATACCTAATTGTTCTAGTTATAGTTAAGGTAGTATCTTAGGTATTATTCTACTATCTAATTTATTTATTCTAATTATCTATCTATCTATAGATAATATACTATTAATATTTAATACTATATTCTTATTTATACTATTATTATTCTCTATAGTTTTAATATAAATCTTATATTTCTATCTATAATAATTTTATCTAGAATACTATATTAGCTAATTATAGTTCTTAGAACCTAGTATATAGTAACTTCTATCTTACTCTTTTCTTTATATAGTCTAAAGTATAAGTACTTTATAAGCTTATCTACTATTATTAAGATTTTATTATATTTAACTCTTAATATTAGGTCTTTTAACTTAGGTAGCTTTATAATAAAGTCTATTATAATAACTTTTTATAGTTATTCTAGTACTTTAATTAGTTATAATATCTTATATAGTACGTATCTATTATACTTATTTTTATAATATTCTATATAGTCTTGTAGTACTTCTATTACTAATTATTTTACTTTTAGAATATAGTAATCTTATAGTAATCTATCTAGTATTTTATTAATACTTTAATATCTATATACTAGTAGTTTATAGAACTATTATATAAACTCTTTTTATATCTTTCTTAGAATATATATTTTTCTATAGGCTATTATAATACTTTCTTAAATTTAAAGTTTTTTTATTTCTTTAGAAGCCTTTTCTATTTTCTTTTAAATCTATTTATTTAGTTTATTACTTTTTCTTTTAAGTATTATAGCTATCTTAAGTATATTTAGGACTAAATATTTTTCTTTATTCTTAACTAGAACTATACTAGTAGTATTTACTTCTTCTTATAAGTTTAGTGTTTTACTTAAAGTATTTATAAATTAATTATCTTTACCTTTAGTATATATAATTTCTATATTAAATATTAATAAGAATTCTTACTATCTTATATAGTATTATAATAAGTCTTTATTTATTATAAATCTTATAAGATTCTTATAGTCTATATAGACCTTTATTTAGTATTTTATTTCTTATAAGTATACTCTTTATTATCTAAATACTTTATAAATTACTAGTATTTCTTTATTATAGATTAAGTAGTTAAGCTCTATTAGCTTTATTTTCTTAGAGAAGTATTTTACTAAGTACTCTTATTTTATATTTTAGTCTTTTTGTATTAGTACTATTCTATAAACTAAATTTAATATATCTATTTTTACTATTACTAGTAGGTCTAGGTTATATATTCTAATAACTAGATTATCTATAAATTTCTATATAATCTACTTAAATAGTATATCTTTTTTTATAAAGTTTATTAGTAGTTCTATTAACTTAGACTAATTAATTATTAATTTTCTATAGAAGTTTACTAGTCTATAAAGTTATTATACTTCTTTTAGGTTCTTAGGTATTAGCTATTCTTAGATTACTTTAATCTTATTTAGATTAATCCTAATTTTTCCTAGTTCTATAATAAATTTAAGGAAGTCTATTTCTTTTATATAGAACTTATATTTCTTTATTTTAAAGAATATCTTACTTTTTACTAGTTTTTCTAGTACTTTATATATATACTATACATATTCTTCTTCTATTTCTAAGAATATAAAGATATTATCTAGGTATATAAATATAATTATATCTAAGTATTCTTTTAGTACTATATTAATTCTTTTCTAGAACACTACTAGTACGTTTATTAGTCTAAATAGTATAACTAAATACTTATATAGTTTATATTATATTCTAAATATAGTTTTTTTTTTTTTTTTTTTAACTCTAATCTAGTAGTATACGTTTTAGATATCTAGTTTTATAAAGATTTAAACTTTTTATAGTCTATCTTATATCTTATCTATATATAGTAAGAGGTACTAGTTTTTATTTATAATTATATTTGTTTTTTTAAAGTTTATATAAAGTTATTTTTTATCTATTCTTTTTTATCTATAAATATAAGTCTATATACTACTAAGGATTTAGATTCTTATATCTATCTATTCTTAAGGGCTTTCTATATAAATACTTATTTAATCTTAGACTCTTCTTCTATTTTCTTATATACTAGGCTCTATTCTATATTCTTTTCTTTTTCTAGTTCTATTACTAGGTCCTATACTTAGTATTCTAGAAAGTAATTATTTAGTTTAGTAAGTTACTTTTCTTACTTCTTATATTCTTCTAAGAACTATCTTTTATATATACTTATATTAGCTTTTAATATATCTTTCTTAAAGTAACTAATTTTCTCTATTCTCTAATTAATTTTAGGGTTAGTTAGCTATAACTATAGTATCCTTAATATTACGTCTTATTTATTATTAATTGTTATTATATCTATAACTATATTTTTAATTTCTAATCCTTTTATCTTTTATAATAAAGGTATTCTTTTAAACTTAATAAGTTCTTAGAATAGTTTTCTTTTAATTATACTTAGTTATTAAGAGTATCTCTTTATTATATAACTTATTCCTTATTTTTCTATAAACTTTTTAGATATAAAGTTCTTTATAGCTCTACTATTAATTATTAATTATACTTTCTATTATTAGTATATACTTATTTTTATAATTATAATAGGCTACCTATTATTAACTATAAGTACTTATTTTAAAAAAGTTAGTAGATTATAAAGTAATAATAAAAGCTTATATAGTAATTTATAATAACTATAAATAATAGAAGATATTTTATAACTATCTTGTAATAGCGTTCTATAGTTAGAAAATTAAATTACTAATACTATTTTAATAATACGTATTATAGTAACTATATACTCTTACTATCTTAGTAACTTTATTACTTTATTTTTACTAAGATTATAAATTTATAAATTTATTATATACTAACTTTATAACTTTATATTTACTAAGATTATAAATTTATAAATTTATTATATATCTAAGTTATAATTAGATTTCTAATTAAGCCTATTATCTTAGAAGTTATTACTTTACTTATCTTATACTTTGTTAGTAGCTAAGCCTAAGCTAATTAGTTCTATCTCTAGTTCTCTTATTACTATTATAATACTATTCTCTCTTTTAAGTAGTTTTTTATTTCTCTATACTAGAGCTAAAGTTATTAATTCTATTTCTTTATTAATATAAAGTTCTTTATTATTTAACTCTATACTATTTTAATTTTAGTATAATAAACTTCTTTTTATAGCTTATATTATTTATAATAAAGTTAAGATATTCTTTTATTATTATTATATAGAACTAGGCTTTACTTATCTTATATCTTTAAATAATAGTAAATATTATAGTAAGTATATTCTTACTAATATTTAGTATAAATATATTTCTTCTAAAGTTTTACTTATAAAGTATAAGTATTTAATTTCTATATAGTCTCTTTCTACTAAGTTATATAAGGCGAGCTATTAATAAAGCTTAAGTATAATTATTATTATAGCTTACTATAGCTAAAGCTAAGTATAAGTTAACTTTTTATAAGCTAGTAGAGCTTTATTATTATATTAAGTATTTTTATAAGCTAAAAGCTTATAATAATACTAAGTTATCTAAATAGTCTTATACTTTAGAAGCTAAATTAGATTTAAGTAATATAGTAGAAGCTACTCTAGCTCCTATTATATTAGACGTTCTTATTACCTCTCTATCTAGTAGTAGTATCTCTAGTTTTCTTAGTTTACTATAAGGTATTCTAAAGAGTTTTAATTTTAGAACTTCTTTAGTTTTTTAAAGTAATTAAGATTATCTTCTAGTTCTTATATTTCTTCTTATAGTTTTCCTTTCTTATCTATACTTATCTATCTTATTAGGTAGTAGTTTCTTTTATTATAAAACTAGTACTATAAGATTTTTTTAACTTTTTATTCTTTTTATTCTCTATATATATTTACTTTGTATACTAGTAGTTCTACTTCTTATAGTACTTTTTCTAGTAGTACTACGTAAAATATTAGGTATATCTTTATCTTATCTAGTAGCTTTAATTTAAATATAACTAGTATAACCTTTTTTTTAATTTTATATAGTTTTATCTTAATATAATCTAGTTTAGAACTTAATTATTTACTTTTAATATTTTTCTATACTAGCTATACTTTTTCTTCCTCTTTAAATTAGTATTACGTAGTTACCTATTATTAACTACAAATAGCTACTAAAAGTATTAGTAGATCGAGAGTTAATAATAAAAGTTTATATAGTAATCTATACTAACTATAAATAATAGAAGATATTTTATAATTATCTTGTATTAGTATTTTATAGTTAAGAAATTAAATTACTAATACTATCCTAAAAATATATATTCTTAGTAACTATATACTTATACTAATCTATTTATATAATATTATAGATTACTTTAATCTATTATACGTAATTATAGATTACTACTACGTATCCTAATTATAAGTAGTTTTCTAATTAAAGTTATTACTCTACTTATCCTATACTTTATTAGTATCTAAGTTAGGACTAATTAGTTTTATCTTAATTTCTCTTATTACGCCTATAATAATTAGAGTCTCTCTTAGTATTTTCTATTATAGTACTTTACTATTTAATCCTATAGGAATTCTATATCTTATTATAGTTAATTATATATTTCTTTAAGTCTATTTATAAAGTTTTCTCCTTTAAGAAACTAAGATACTTAAGACTTTAGTATTTAGTATATATTAGGGTTAAATCTATAGTTTATAAAGAAAAGTAATACTTTTATTACTATATTCTTTATACTATTATATACTAACTATACTATAGGTAGTAACTATACCTAATTATTTTAGTTATAGTTTAGGTAGTATCTTAGATATTATTCTACTATCTAATTTATACGTTTTAACTATCTATCTATCTATAAGTAGTATACTATTAATATTATATATCTTATTCCTAATATTACTATTATTATTTCCTATAGATTTAATATAAACCTTATATCTCTATCTACAATAATTTTATTTAGAATACTATATTAGCTAATTATAGTCTCTAGAACCTAGTATATAGTAACTTCTATTCTACTTTCTTTATATAGTCTAAAGTATAAGTACTTTATAAGCTTATCTATAATTATTAAGATTTTATTATATTTAATTCCTAATATTAAGTTTTTAGAATTTAGTAGTTTTATTATAAAGTCTATTATAATAACTCTCTAAAGTCTTTCTAGTATTTTAACTAGCTATAGTATTCTATATAGTATATATCTATTATATTTATTTTTATAATATTTTATATAGTTTTATAGTACTTCTATTACTAGTTATTTTACTCTTAAAATATAGTAATTTCTTAGTAGTCTATTTAGTATTTTATTAATTCCTTAGTATCTATATACTAGTAATTTATAGAATTATTATATAAATTTTCTCTATATTTTATTTAGTATATATATTCTTTTATATACTTTTATAAGTCTTTCTTAAATCTCTAGCTTTTTTATTTCTTTAGGGGCTTTTTTTATTTATTTTTAAATTTACTTATCTAGCTCGCTATTCTTTCTCTTAAGTATTATAGTTATCTTAAGTATATTTAAAACTAAATATCTTTCTTTATTTTTAACTAGAACTATACTAGTAGTATTTACTTCTTTTTATAAGTCTAGTCTTCTACTTAGAGTATCTATAAATTAATTATCTTTACTCTTAGTATATATAATTTCTATATTAAACGTTTATAAGAACTCCTACTATCTTATATAGTATTATAATAATTCCTTATTTATTATAAATTCTATAAAATTCTTATAGTATATATAGACTTTTATTTAGTATATTACTTTTTATAAGTATACTCTCTATTACTTAAATACTTTATAGATTACTAGTATTTCTTTATTATAAATTAGATAGTTAAGTTCTACTAGTTTTATTTTCTTAGAGAAGTATTTAACTAAGTATTCTTATTTTATATCTTAGTTTTCTTATATTAGTACTATTCTATAGACTAAATTAGATACGTCTATTTTTACTATTACTAGTAGGTCTAAGTTATATATTCTAATAACTAGGTTTTTTATAAACCTCTACTTAATCTATTTAAATACTTTATTATATTCTTATATCTATTTAAAAAGTATATCCTTTTTTATAAAGTTTATTAATAGTTCTATTTATTTAAACTATTTTACTATTAGTTTTCTATAAAAGTTTACTAATTTATAAAACTATTATACTTCTTATAAGTTCTTTAGTATTAGCTATTTTTAGATTACTTTAATCTTATTTAAATTAATCTTAATCTTTCTTAGTTTAATAATAAATCTAAGAAAATCTATTTCTTTTATATAGAATTTATATTTCTTTATTTTAAAGAATAGATTATTTTTTACTAGTTTTTCTAGTACCTTGTATATATATTATATATATTCTTCCTCTATTTCTAAGAATATAAGAATATTATCTAAATATATAAATATAAATATATCTAAGTATTCTTTTAGAACTATATTAATTCTTTCTTAGAATACTACTAGTATATTTATTAGTCTAAATAGTATAACTAAATATTTAAATAGTTTATACTACGTTCTAAATATAGTTTTTTATTTATCTCCTTTCTTAATTCTAATCTAGTAATATACGTTTTAGATATCTAGTTTTATAAAGACTTAGGCTTTTTATAGTCTATCTTGTATTTTATTTATATATAGTAAGAGGTACTAGTTCTTACTTATAATTATATTTATTTTTCTAAAATTTATAGAAAGTTATTTTTTATTTATCTCTTTTTTATCTATAAATATAAGTCTATATACTATTAAGGATTTAGATCTTTATATCTATCTTTTCTTAAGTACTTTTTAGATAAATATTTATTTAATATTAGATTCTTCTTCTATTTTCTTATATACTAGGCTTTATTTTACGTCTTTTCTTTCTTCTAGTTCTATTACTAAGTCCTATAGCTAGTATTCTAGAAAGTAGTTATTAGGTTTAATAAGTTATTTCTTCTACTTTTTATATTCTTCTAGGAATTCTCCTTTATATATACTTATATTAGCTTTTAATATATCTTTTTTATAGTAGCTAATCTTCTTTATTCTCTAATTAATTCTTAGGTTAGTTATCTATAGCTATAGTATACTTAATATTATATCTTATTTATTATTAATTATTATTATATCTATAACTTTGTTCTTAACTTCTAGCCCTTCTAGTTTTAGTATAGAGAGTATTATTTTAAACCTAATTAGTTTCTAGAATAGTTTTCCTTTAATTATACTTAATTATTAAGGATATCTTTTTACTATATAGCGTATTCTATTATAGCTATAATAAGAGAAAACTAATTTAAACTAATTAGCCCTACTATAAATAATAACAATATATATAATCTATAAAATAATAAACTAAGATAGAAGACTAACTATAATAAAGATACGTAATAAATTCGCGATTTATAATCTTAGTAAATATAAAGTATAAAGCTAAGTATATAATAAATTTATAATTCGCGATCTTAGTAAATATAAAGTATAAAGCTAGCTAAGAAGCCTAGGTATATAGTTAGTAGTAATACGTATTATTAGGATAGTATTAGTAATTTAATTATTAACTATAAGTAATAATATTTAGATAGTTATAAAATATCTTCTATTATTTATAGCTTATTATAGATTATAATATAAGCTTTTTACTATTACTTTTTAATCTACTAATAATTTTTAGGTACTAGGAAGTTAACTCTAAGTAACTTATTATACCTTACTAATTTAGTTATTAAGAGAAGTAAAGCGTAAGTAGCGTATAGTCTAGCTAATATAATAGTAGAAAGTTTAACTAAGAAAGTAGCTAAAATACTTATAAGTAGTTATAAATTAGATAATATAGTATAGAAGGATATTAAAAACTATATAAATAACTTAATCTCTAAGAAAAAAGATATAAAGATAGTAATTAATACCTTAGAAACTTAGAATAGAGAACTCTAAGAGTATATAAAGTAAAATAAAGTATAAATTAAAGCTAATATTAAAAGATAAAACTAAATAGAATTAATTATATAACGCCTAGAAATAAGTATAATAAAGAAACTACTAAAAATACTTATACTTAAGAAGTTTAATAAAATAAAAGAAAAATTAAAACTTTTTATAGCTTTAGTATAACTCTAGATAGATATATAAGTACTATACTTTAATATAGAAAAAAAGAAGGTAATATATATTAGAATATACTTTAAAGAAAATATAATAAGATAGTTTAAACCTTACTAGATAGACTATATAATATATACTATAATAATATAGAAAGATAAAATATAAGCTATTTTTAGAAGTTATAAATACTTTACTAGATAAATAAAAGTAGTATTTAGAGATACTAATATTACTTAATAAGCTAAAGAAAGGCTAGAAAAGCTTATATAAAACTAGAGTATTCTAGAATATATATTATAGTTTAAATAACTATTATAAAATATAAAATAGAATAAGTTAACTCTAATATTATAATTTTAATAAGAACTAAACTTAAAAATTTAATATAAAATAATTTATATAGAAAAACTATAAATACTAAAAGCTCTAAAGTAATAAGTAATATAGATATTAAGACTTTAGAACTAAGTAAAAGTAATAAAAGTAAGTAAGCTTCTATAAGATAGGTAAAGTTAATTAAATAAGATAGTTACTTAACTTAATTAATAGTTACTTCTTATTAGAGTATTATAAAGTATATAAGTATTAATAGGTAGATAAGAATCTAATTAAAGTATTAGTTATAATACTCTATTAAGATAAGAAGTAAAGAAGAGATTAAATATAATAGTCTATAAAAGTCTATTAATATTCCTATATACTTACTATCTAGTATTTATTTCTAAGTACTTACTCTAGAGCGTTTACTCTAGAGTACTTATTCTAGAGTATTTACTCTAGAGCGTTTATATTATAGTTATAATAAGAGATAACTAATTTAAGCTAATTAGCCCTACTATAAATAATAATAACACGTATAACCTATAGGGCAATAAATTAGATTAGGAAACTAACTATAATAAAGATATATAACAAATTCGTAATTTATAATCTTAGTAAATATAAAGTATAAAGCTAAGTACGTAATAAATTTATAATTTGCGATCTTAGTAAATATAAAGTATAAAGCTAGCTAAGAAGCCTAGGTATATAGTTAGTAGTAATATATATTATTAGGATAGTATTAGTAATTTAATCTTTTAACTATAGAACGCTAATACAAGATAGTTATAAAATATCTTCTATTATTTATAGTTATTATAAATCTTAATATAAACCTTTATTATTATCTCTTAATCTACTAACTCTTTAATAAGTACCTATAGTTAATAATAGGAGGCCTATAATACTTTACTAATTTAGTTATTATAAGAAGTAAAGCGTAAGTAGCGTATAGTCTAGCTAATATAATAGTAGAAAGTTTAACTAAAATAAGTAAAGCCCCTAGGAGTAGTTATAAGTCTAATAGTACTATATAGAAAATAATTAAAGACTAAATTAATAACTTAATCTTAGATAAAAAAGATATAAAAATAGTAATTAATACCCTAGAAATATAGAATAAAAAACTATAAGATTACGTAAAATAATATAAAGTATAAATTAAAGCTATTATTAAAAGTTAGAACTAAATAGAGTTAATTATATAACGTCTAGAGATAAGCGTAATAAAAAAACTACTAAAGATACTTATCTTTAAAAAGTTTAATAAAACTAGAGAGAAACTAAGACCTTTTATAGCCTTAGTATAACTCTAGATAGATATATAAGTACTATACTTTAATATAGAAGAAAAGAAGGTAATATATATTAGATTATACCTAGAAGAAGACGTAATAAGATAGTATAAGCCTTACTAGATAGATTATATAATATATTCTCTAATAACTTAGAAAGATAAAACTAGAGCTATCTTTAGAAGCTATAAATACTTTACTAAACAAATAAGAGTAGTATTTAGAGATATAAACGTTACTAGATAAGCTAAAGAATAGCTAGAGAAACTTATATAAAACTAGAGTATTCCTAAGTATATATTATAATTTAAGTAACTATTCTAAAATATAGAATAGAATAAGTTAGCCTTAATATTATAATTTAAGTAAGGACTAAATTTAAAAATATAATACAAGATAATTTATATAGAGAAACTAAGAATACTAGAAGCTCTAAAATAATAAGTAATTTAAATTAATAATAATCTTTAAAAATAAAAGAAGAATAAGTATAGTACTTAAACTAAAAACTAGGATACTAGAGACTCTATAATCCTTAACGCTAATAAGAACAAGAAAAAGAAAAAGAATAAAGACTTTACGTACTTTAATTATAGTAAGAGAAGCTACTACGTAAAAGACTACTATTTATAAAAAAAGAAGATATAGTATACTATAAATATAGAAAACTTAGATACTTTATAAAAGACTATAGAAGTAAAGACCTAAAAAAAGAAAACTAGTTAAAGATAACTAAAAAGAAGAAAGAAGTACTATAAGTATAAGCTAAACCTTAAAAAAAAGTAGCTAGGAGTAAAGAAGTATAATACGTAATACTCTATTAGACCTTTTATTATAATAATAACTACTATATATATCTTTCTAGTAAGTAGAAAGTAGTATAGTTTTTATAAAAATAGAGATAAAAAGTAGCTATAATAAAAGAAAGAATAAAAGTATAGCTAGAAGAGATAGTATATATAATAAACTTACTAATAGAAGATTTAGAAAGAGAAAAGCTTTAAATACTATTAATCTAAGCTAAAAGACTAGTATAAGATAAAGAGACTACTATAGCTTCTTCTAAAAGATAGTAAAAAAGTAAGAGATAAGTTAGTATATAAAGTATAAAGTATACCTAGCTAATAATATATAGCTATAATAGCTATATAATTATAAAAGAGTTATTCCTTATATCTCTTATTTTTGTACTAATATTAGTAAGTTTATAACTTACTAATATTTAACTACCTTTCTACTTTTAGTTAGTACTTAGTAAGCTACTAGGTATATATACCTAGTACTTACTTAGATAGCTTTATCTACTATTTACTCTTTTTAGTTAATTATTAAAACTACTTTATTAAGTTATCTTACGTAAAGTCTACTTTATATAATAGTAGATCTTTATAAATATTTTACTTTTATAGGCCTCTCTATAACCTAGAACTATACTAGTAGCTTTTTTACTTATACTAAAGTTACTACAAGATAGCTAATTATAGCTAACTCTTAATTAAGCCTAGCTAGCTAAAAAGAACTATACTACTAGGAATTAGATCTTACTTTAGCTATAGCGCGCTAGGTAGCCCCTTAAGTTTACTATATTATAGTTCTAGTTAAGGTTTCTAGTACTCTCTTTTTACTAGTACTAGCGCTAACGTTCTAGAAAGAAATATATACTAAAGAAAAGTAGTTTAACTACCTTATAAGTTATAAAGCTTTAGCTTATACTTACTATATATACCTAAGTAAGAGTGTACTTATACTAGGTATTAAACCTAGGTAGTAGTACTAAGGAAAGAAAAGACCCCTAAACCTATATAAATTACTAGCGCTTAATTTACAAGAACTAAGTAATAAAGCGCCTTAGACTATACTAAAACCTTTACTAGCTAGCGCTAAAGATTTAAATCTCTATAAACTAATAGCTAAATATACTAATATAGTATATAACTACTATAACTTAGCTTATTATACTATAACTTAGTTATATAAAAAATCTTTTATCTCTTTAAAAGCTAGCCTCTTAAACTAAAATAATACTAGCTTATAACTTCTTTATTACTTGAACTAAGTATACTTATAAGATAAAGATACGCTATAAATAGTAGACTATAGATCTAGTAAGAAACTAAAAGAACGCTCTAGGGCTACTATACTATAAAAAATCTATAAAATATACACTAGAACTAAGTCCTTAGAAAAATAGACCTAAAGACTTACTATACTAACTACTCTAATAAAAAAAGTACTAAGTAACTTCTAATAGTATCTTAAGACTTCTTTATAAAAAGATAAAAGAAAATAAGTAATAGACTTTAAATCTTTTATTTAGCTAAGACTACTTAGTAAACTTAATTTCTAACTTAATATAATTCTCTAATAAGTACTAAGTACTTTCTTAGCTAATAGCTCTATAATAGACTTAGCTACTCCTAATTAACTTATTATAGAAGAATTTAACTTAGATATAGACTCTACCTCTTTTAACTAAGGTAGCCCCCTAAGGTATAAACTAGTTACTAAAGTCTCTTTTAATAACTAGACTATATTAAATAACTTAATTAATAACGCTTAACTAAATATTAGCTAAGTATTATTACTCTAGCCTATACTTAAGCTTAAGATCTTAAAAGAGCTAAGAGATAACTTACTATTAAATACTATAATTAATAAAGACTTACTACTAAGAATAGTCTTTATATCTTAAGATAAACTTAAGAAATTACTTACTAAGTTTACTAAGCTCTAACCTTTATTTTATACTCTACTACTAACTTTATACTAGAGAATTAAAGATAATAAACCTAGTAATTACTTATCTCTTAGAGAATTTACCCTAGCTAGAATAGTATTATACTTAGTAGTTGTAAATACTTAGATATAAGATATAATTAACGTAGTAAATAAATAAAACTAGAGGCTTATAGCTAGAGTAAGTAAATTAGATAAATAACTCTTTTAATAAGATAACTAATTAGCTTAACTCTAAGAATACCTAGTGTAATTACTACTAGACTATAACTATATTATAAAGTAATATAATACTTTAGGCTAAAGAGCTACCTAGTATAAAGCTTTATAAGAAGAAACTATAGTAAAATATAACTACTTATATAAAGTAGTAATCTACTAAGAAGACTTAATAGCTAAATAAACTAAGCTAAAAACTTTTAACTTTAATATACTAGCGTAAAAAGATATAAAACTACTTTATACTAAGATCTTACTATAAAGCTAGTAACTTAGCTTCTTTAAAAGAGAGTTTAAACCCTAAGTACTAGTAGTAGGCTACTATATCTTTAATAGAGAAGAGTTTACTCTAACTCTTTTCTTAACTAGTATCTAAGAGCTAGCCTTTAATTTTTACTAGTATAAAGAATAAGAAAACTACTTTATAAAACTCCTATAATTTTTAAGTATAAGATACTATATAAATATTATATCCTTTATCTAGTCTATATATAATTACTTTATTACTAATAGAAAAAAATATATTAGCTTATAAACCTAA
>JALNQF010000721.1:0-15601 GCA_028456385.1 Ophiosphaerella korrae | reverse complement strand
TATATATAATCTATATTATAATAGACTTCTATAATTTAGAAACTTTTATAATAACTAAAAAGCTTAATTACTACTAGGTACGCTAGTTATTATTCTTATCTTAATCTAATTTCTATATTAAATATCTACTTAGTAATATAAATAAAGTTATAGACGCCTTAAGCTACTAACTTTAAAATTACTTTATAGATAATTCTATTTTATAAGTATTAAGAGCTAACTAAATTATTTTAAGCTCTTAAGTCCTAGCCTAAGGCGTAAAACCTATACTAAATATAGTAATTTATACTCTAAGCTTTATAGACCTATAAAAGCTAGATAGATTTATACTAGAATAAGTTACTATAGTATATACCTACTTTTACTATATTATAGAAATAAAACCTAAATTAGTAAACTTACTAGAAGATTTTCTACTACTTTATAATAGAGAACTAGACCTAGAACTCTTACTATATATTATTAACTTACGCTTAATAGAAGAATTACTATATATAGTATACTTAGAAGACTATATAGCTTAAGCTATATTTACTACTATAAATAGTAGATAATAAAAACTATTAAAAGCTTTCTATAAAGTAGAATACTACTTCTTATATATAAATATTAGCTTTACTAGATTAAAGAAAGAAAAGTACTTCTAAGTTAGTAAAACGCGTTTATATATCTCTCTAAATACTTATCTATACTACTAAATCTTTAATTTATACTATAACTATTAGTTAGTAAGCTATAAAAGACCTTATAGTACGCTATATCTAATATATAAGTACTATTATTAGCTTAAAATACTCTAATCTATTAAGTACTTTTATAATATATATATATAACAGGTTTCCTCGTATTAACTATAGTATCTTATCTTATAAAGGTTAGTAGATTAGGAGATAATAATAAAAGCTCGTATAGTAATCTATAATAACTAGTAACAATAGAAGATATTTTATAACTATCTTGTATTAGCGTTCTATAGTTAAAGGATTAAATTACTAATACTATCCTAATAATATATATTCTTATTATCTATTTACTTATACTAATCTATTTATATACTACTATAGATTACTACTAATATATATACTTGTAACTATAAATCGCTTTTAATCTATTTATATATTATTATAGATTACTTTAATCTATTATTATATAACTATAAATTACTACTACGTGTCTTAGTTATAGGTAGCTTCCTAATTAAAGTTGTTACTCTACTTATCCTATACTTTGTTATTATCTAAGTTAGGATTAATTAGCTCTATCTTAATTTCTCTTGTTACGCCTATAACACTATCTCCCCTTCTAGGTAGGTCCTAGTTTAACTATCCTAGGGCTAAGGTTATTAATCTAGTTTCCTTGTTAATATTAAGCTCCTTATCTTCTCTTATACCTACTAAGTCTACCCTTTATTATCTTTAGTTAGTAGATTATATATTACGCTATAGTATTACTATATTCTTTTATTCTTGTTAAAAGTCTTTAAATCCTCTTATAAACTATATCTCTTTAAAATATAGTAAGGCTTATAAGGTGTATATTTACGCTAATACTTATTTATTTTATAACCTTTCTAGTATATCTCTAGTAGAATATAGGTTAATAATACTTATTCTTACGTCTATACTTATTTATAATAGGGAAAGCTATTAACTACGCTTAAGATAAACTATCTAAATAGATTATAGTAGCTAAAGTAGAACGTAATTAGATTCTAAGTATATAAGTAAAAAACTATACCTATTTAATTTGTTTTTGTAAGATAAAAGCTTTAAATAATAAGAAGTCTATTATATAGGCTACTCTTATAGAGTTTAAGCTTAATTTTAAAGCTATAGTAGAGGCTACTTTATCTCTTATTATATTAGGTATTCTTATTACTTCTCTATCTAGTAGTAATAGTGCTAATTTTCTTAGTTTACTATAAGGTAGTCTAGAGGATTTTAATTTTAGAACTCCTTTAGTTTTTTAAGGTAGTTAAGGTTGTCTTCTAGTTTCTATATTTTTTCTTATAGTTTTCCTTTCTCGTTTATACCTATCTATTTTACTAGGTAATAATTTCTTCTATTATAGAACTAGTATACTAAGATTTCTTTAACTTTCTATTCTTCTTATTCTCTATATATATCTACTTTATACACTAGTAGTTCTACTTCTTATAGTACTTTTTCTAGTAGTACTACGTAGAAAGTTAGGTATATCCTTATTTTACTTAGTAGCTTTAGTTTAAATATAACTAGCGTAACTTTCTTCTTAATTTTATATAGTCCTATTTTAACGTAGTCTAGTTTTAAATTAGGTTGTTTACTTTTTATATTTCTTCTAACTAACTATATTTTTTCTCTCTCTCTAAATTAAAGTTCTTTTTAGTATTTCTTGTTATAGTACTTTACTATCTAATCTTATAAGAATTCTACGTCTTATTATAGTTAATTATATATCTCTTTAAGTCTATTTATAAAGTTTTTTCCTCTTAGAAACTAAGATACTTACATTCTTAGGATTTAGTATATATTAGGGTTAAATCTATAGTTTATAAAAAAAGGTAATACTTTTATTACTACGTTCTTTGCGCTATTATGTGCTAACTATACTATAGGTAGTAACTATACCTAGTTATTCTAGTTGTAGTTAAGGTAATATCTTAAGTACTATTCTACTATCTAATTTATACTTTTTAATTATCTATCTATCTATAGATAATATACTATTAATATTGTATACTAGATTCCTAGTTATACTAATATTACTCCTTATAGTTTTAATATAAATCTTATGTCTTTATCTATAATAATTTTATCTAGAATACTATATTAGCTAATTATAGTTCCTAGAACCTAGTATATAGTAACCTCTATTCTACTTCTTTTTTTATATAGTCTAAAGTATAAGTACTTTATAAGCTTATTTACTATTATTAGAATTTTATTATACTTAACTCCTAATATTAGGTCTTTTAACTTAAGTAACTTTGTAATAAAGTCTATTATAATAACTCTCTATAGTTATTCTAGTATTTTATCTAGTTATAGTATCCTATATAGTACGTACCTATTATACTTATTTCTATAGTATTCTATATACTCTTATAGTACTTCTATTACTAGTTATCTTACTTTTAAGATATAGTAGTCTTGTAGTAGTCTATCTAGAGTTTTATTAATTTCTTAGTATCTAAATACTAGTAATTTATAGAATTATTATATAAATTCTTTTTAGATCTTTCTTAGAATATATATTCTTCTATAGGCTTGTATAAGTCCTTCTTAGATTTCTAGTTTCTCTATTTCTTTAGATACTTTCTACGTTGTTTTCTAAATCTATTCGTCTAGCTTACTACTTTTTCTTTTAAGTGTTGCGGCTATTTTTAGTATATTTAGGACTAAGTATCCTTCTTTGTTTTTAACTAAAACTATACTAGTAGTACTTACTTCTTCTTATAGGTCTAGTCTTCTACTTAGAGTATTTACAAATTAATTGTCTTTACCCTTAGTATATATTATTTCTATATTAAATATTAATAGAAACTCTTACTATCTTGTATAGTATTATAATAAGTTTTTATTTATTATAAATCTTATAAAGTTCTTATAATCTATATAGACTTTTATCTAGTATTTTACTTTTTATAAGTTTACTCTCTATTATTTAAATACTTTATAGATTACTAGTATTTCCTTGTTATAGATTAGGTAGTTAAGTTCTACTAGATTTATTTTCTTAGAGAAGTACTTAACTAAGTATTCTTACTTTATATCTTAGTCTTCTTGTATTAGTGCTATTCTATAGACTAAGTTAGATACATCTATTTTTACTATTACTAGTAAGTCTAGGTTATATATCCTAATAGCTAGATTTTTTACAAATCTTTATTTAATTTAGTTAAATACTTCTTTATATTCCTTTATCTATTAGAATAGTATATCTTTCTTTATAAGGTTTGTTAGTAGTTCTATTATTTTTAACTAATTAATTATTAACTTTTTATAGAAGTTTACTAGTTTATAGAATTATTATACCTCTTATAGGTTTTTAGGTATTAGCTATTCCTAAATTACTTTAATCTTGTTTAAGTTAATCTTAATTTTTCCTAGTTCTATATTAAACCCTAGGAAGTCTATTTCTTTTATATAGAATTTATATTTCCTTATCTTAAAGAATATCTTACTTTCTACTAGTTTTTCTAATACCTTGTATATATATTATACGTATTCTTCTTCTATTTTAGAGAATATAAGAATATTATCTAGGTATATAAATATAAATATATCTAAGTATTCTCTTAGTATTATATTAATTCTTTCTTAAAACGCTACTAGTGCGTTTATTAATCTAAATAGTATAACTAAGTATTTATATAGTCTATACTACGTCTTAAATATAGTTTTCTATTTATCTCCTTTCTTGATTCTAATCTAGTAGTAGGCGTTTTAGATATTTAGTTTTATAAAGATTTATACTTTTTATAGCTTATCTTATATCTTATCTATATATAGTAAGAAGTACTAGTTCTTACTTATAATTACGTTAGTCTTTCTAAAGTCTACGTAGAGTTATTTCTTATCTATCTCTTTTTTATCTATAAATATAAGTCTATATACTACTAAGGATTTAGATTCTTGTATCTATCCTTTTTTAATTATATTCTGTATAAATATTTATTTAATCTTAGATTCTTCTTCTATTTTTCTATATACTAGGCTCTATTCTACGTTTTTTCCTTCTTCTAGCTCTATTACTAAGTCTTATAGTTAGTATTCTAGAAGGTAGTTATTTAGTTTAGTAAGTTATTTTTCTTACTTCTTATATTCTTCTAGGAACTATCCTTTATATATACTTATGTTAGCTTTTAATATATCTTTTTTAAAGTAGCTAATTCTCTCTATTCTTTAATTAATTCTTAGGTTAGTTAATTGTAACTATAGTATACCTAATATTACGTCTTATTTATTATTAATTATTGTTATATCTATAACTATATTCTTAATTTCTAATCTTTTTAACCTTAATATTAAAGGTATAGTTTTAAACCTAATAAGTTCTTAGAATAGTTTTCCTTTAATTATACTTAGTTATTAAGGGTATTTCTTTATTATATAATATATTCTCTATTCTTCTATAAATTTCTTAGATATAAAGTTCCTTATAGCTTTACTATTAATTATAATTTATACTTTCTATCTTTAGTATATACTTATCTTTGTAACATGTAGGCCTATTATACTTTCTAGCTTTTCTTACTTAGGTCTTTCTTTAAATTGTCTATCCTTTTAGAGCTATTATCTTGTTTTACGTTTATAGTTTTTATATTTTAGATATTTGTTATATATATACTTATACTATAGCCTTTCTTTTATACATTCTTTTTATAACTTTAGTCTTAGTTTAATTAATATATATTCTTTATTAAGGATCTAGATTATTTCCTATCCTTTAATTTCTTTCTTTAGGATTACCCTTATATAGTTGTATCCTTGTTTTAGCTATATATAATTCTATACTTTTTCTTCTCTATATAAGTAATAGTATATATTTAAATATAATACCTATACGATTTCTAGATATACTAGATATTCTAGGTCTATTCTCTTATCGTCCCCTTCCTAGTATCTATCTATACTAGGTCTTTTAGTTATTAGGATATAGTATATTATTAGTACTTATAGTATATAGGCTTTGTTAATCTATTACGTTTTTCTTACAAGATACTACTATAACTATATATTATTCTATCTAGTCTTAAAATATTATAAACTTTATTACCTTAGGATTACGTTCTTTCTAGTCTTTGTATACTTCCTCTATACTTATAACTAGTAAGTATTTTTAAACGAATTTCTAGTCTTTATTTTATTCTAACGTATCTAGTATTATATAGCTATTATAGCTATATATATTTAAGTAAGTATACTCTATATCTTTTATATTAACTTACTTCTTATCTCTTTATAGTTCTTTAGAGGAGACTATAGTAGTCTCTTTATTTAGTACTTATCCTTTAGCCTTAATTAATAGGGTCTAGGGCTCTTCCCTTTCTAGATCTTCTACTAGTAAGTCTATTACGTATACTACTCCTTCTAGCTACACTTTTATTCTTCTTTCTTTTATTACTACTACTCTATACTTCTATAAGAACTATCTTACTCTCTACTTACTAAAAAAATATATATAGTAGTTATCTTTATAATAAAAGGTCTAGTAGAGTATTATATATTATAATTCTTTGCTCCTAGCTACTTTCTCTTAAGGTTTAGCTTATACTTTTAGTACTTCTTTCTTGTTCTTAGTTATCTTTAACTAAGTTTCCTTATCTTTCTTTAGGTCCTTACTTCTATAGTCTTTTATAAAGTATCTTAGTTTTCTATATTTATAGTATACTATATTTTTCTTTTATTTTAAGTAGTAGTTTTTTACGTAGTAGCCTAGTTTACTATAGTTAAAGTACGTAAAGTCTTTATTCTTCTTTTTCTTTTTATCTTTATTAGCGTTAAAGACTATAAGGTCTCTCTTATTATAGTTCTAGGTATAGCCTCTATACTTATTTTTCTTCTATTCTTAAAGATTATTATTAATTTATATTACCTATTACTTTAGAGCTACTAGTATTTATAGTTTTTCTATATAAATTATCTCGTATTAGATTTTTAAGTTTAGTCTTTATTTAAATTATAATATTAAGGCTAATTTATTCTATTCTATATTTTATAATAATTATTTAAACTATAATATATATTCTAGAATACTTTTATTCTATATAAGCTTCTCTAGCCTTTCTTTAGCTTGTTAGGTAATATCTATATCCCTAAATACTACTCTTATTTATTTAGTAAAGTATTTATAACTTCTAAAGATAGCTTATATTTTATCTTTTTATATTATTAGTGTATATATCGTGTAATCTATCTAGTAAGGTTTAAACTATCTTATTACATCTTCTTTAAGGTGCATTCTAATATATATTACTTTCTTTTCTTTTATATTAAAGTATAGTACTTGTATATCTATCTAGAGTTATATTAAGGCTTTAAAAGGTCTTAGTTTCTCCCTTACCTTATTAAACTTCGTAAGTATAGGTATCTTTAGTAGTTTCTTTGTCGTACTTATCTCTAGTCTTTAAGTAATTAGTTCTATTTAGTTCTATCCTTTAATAATAGCTTTAATTTAAGCTTTATTCTACTTTGTATACTCTTAAAGTTCTTTATTCTAGGTTTCTAAGGCGTTAATTACTATTTTTATATTTTTTTTCTTAGAGATTAAGTTATTTATATATTCTCTAATTACTTTCTATACTATATTGTCTAACTTATAACTACTTATAGGTGCTTTAGCTACTTTTTTAGTTAAACTTTCTACTATTATATTAGCTAGACTATACGCTACTTATACTTTACTTCTTGTAATAACTAAATTAGTAAGGTATAATAGGTTTACTATTATTAACTATAGTATCCTATCTTATAAAAGTTAGTAGATTAGGAGATAATAATAAAAGCTCGTGTAGTAATCTATAATAACTAGTAATAATAGAAGATATTTTGTAACTATCTTGTATTAGCGTTCTATAGTTAAAGGATTGAATTACTAATACTATCCTAATAATATATATTCTTATTATCTATATACTTATACTAATTTATTTATATAATACTATAGATTACTACTAATCTATATACTTATAACTACAGATTGCTTTTAATCTATTTATACGTTATTATAAATTACTTTAATCTATTATTATATAACTATAGATTACTACTACGTGTCCTAGTTATAAGTAGCTTCCTAATTAAGGTTGTTACCCCGCTCGTCCTATACTTCGTTATTATCTAAGTTAGGATTAATTAGCTCTATCTCGATTTCTCTTATTACGCCTATAATAATATACCTAATCTACTACTATATAAAGAACTTATAAGATAGTAAACTTAGTTACTTCTAACTTATACTAATTCTCTATATATCTTAAACTAATATCTTAGTAAACTATATTTAAGCCTTACTAGCTAGTAAAAATAGAAGCTAAATTTATAAATATATTCTAGTAATTTACTACTACTTTATAAAAAGATACTATTTCTTCCTCTATAAGTTTCTATTACCTAAAGAAGTTACTTAATATTTTATATTTATTTTTAAGCTTTATAGAGTTTTAATAAAAATTATATCTAATAAAGAAATAACTTTTATTAGCTAATTTTAGTACTATATATATAAACGCCTCTATATTATATAAAAGCTCTTAACTACTTACTATTTAGAAACTAATAGCTAAACTAAGTATAGAAATTAAGCCCTATAAATCTTTCTAAAGTAATATATTAACTATATATAAAATAACTAGGTAGCCTAGCTATATATAGCTAAGTTCTATGTAAATAATACTATTAATATATCTATTAAGATAATTCTATTTCTTATAGATCTATAGTATTACTTTTATAGTAGTATATACTTTAGTAAAAATAATAAAGATTAACTAAACTTAGCCTAATAAAACTAATATATATAAGCTTATAAGCTATATAATACTTATAGTAACTATAAAGTAGACTTTACGTAAAATAACTTAATAAAGTAGTTTTATTAATTAACTAAAAAGAGAAAATAGTAGATAAAGTTATCTAAGTAAGTACTAGGTATATATACCTAGTAGCTTACTAAGCGCTAACTAAAAGTAGAAAAGTAGTTAAATGTTAGTAAGTTATAAACTTACTAATATTAGTATATAATAGTAAGTTTGCAATATTAGTAAGTTTATAATATTAGTAAGTTTATAATATTAGTAAGTTACAACTTACTAATATTAGTATAAAAATAAAAGATATAAGAGATAACTTCTTTATACGTCTCTCTCCTTTTAAAGAGTAAATTCTTAGAGCTTAAAAGAGGCTCTAATTAACTAATAATACTTATTAGGTAGTAGTAGTAGTAGTAGTAGTTAGAGTTAAAATCGTTATTTATAGAGTATAAAGCTAAGGTTTTTACTAATTTTAGTATATAATTAAGACTTACGTAACTTCTATATATAAAACGTGTTAACTATAAGCTTTTTTTTACTACTTCTACTCTACGCTAATAAAATTAAACTTAAAAGTATTTGTATATAGTATAAGAGAAAGTAAAGTTAATACTACTAAGTAACTTAATAGCGCTAGATCTTTATATAAGTACTTACTATAGATATAAGCTTTATAATAAGTAGGTTTATTAATATAAAGGACCTAGTAAGCTTAATATTTATAAGTATTAGGGAGTAGGTAGCGTAAAGTAGCCTTAACTAGGAATTTAGTAGCTAGTTATAAATTCTATAATAGTAAACTAAACCTATATATAACTAGTTATAAGGGAGTGCAGTAGTTATAGCTATAGTAGTAGGGTAGGCCTTAACCTAAAAAGAGTTCTACGCTTACTAGCTAAAGTAAACTATTCCTACTATTTTTATACTATAATTTAGCTTTAGCTAGTAGTAAAGTTTTTTAATTACGCTTTAGAGGGCCTTTTTACTCTAACTAATAGCTAGAGTACTTTACTAGGTTACGTCTTTATTAAGCTCTATTTTAGGTATATAGTTAGTATTTTAAGCTTTTCTAAGTAGTTCTAGTAAAAGTTAAAAGTAGCTTTATATTTTATAAATTATTTTACTAGCTCTTATATAGGTTTATTATAGCTAGTCTAGTAAACTAAGTAGTACTATTATATATATTTTCTACACTCTTTAAAGCGTATATCTAAGATAGCTTCTACTAGGTATTTTTTATATATACTACTAGTTTCTTTATTAGTAATAATAATAGAGATTAGCTATAGTAGGTCTTAATCTAGTAAGAGCTTCTAATCTCTAGGGCGTAAGAGTTTTAGAGAGAAAACTAAGAATATACTTTTACTTAGAATTTCTTAGAGTAGTACTAGCTTATATACTCTACTATTATAGATAACTCTTTTAATAAAGTATAGGCCTACCTATTAGTAATTTAATTTTAGAGTTAGCTAAGTAGTTCTCTAATTAGCTATACTAATATAAGCTTAGTTACTAACTTTATATACTAGTCTACTTTAGTAAAAGGTATTAGCTTAGGCTACTTACTTTTATTATAACTAGAGTATTTTTTCTTTAAAGTAGGCTACTAGGTTATTATAGTTGCTAAGTAGCTTATTAGCTTATATACGTTAGTTATATTAGGCTAGGTTTAGATAATCTTTATTATTTTTACTAGAGTATATACTACTATAGAGGTAATACCCTAGATTTACAAGAAATAATAATATCTTAATAAATATATTAATAGTATTATTTACCTAGAACTTAGCTATAAATAGCTAGGCTACTTAGTTATTTTATGTATAGTTAATATATTACTTTAGAAAGATCTCTAGAGCTTAATTTACTTACTTAGTTTAATTATTAGTTTCTAAGTAGTAGGTAGTTAAGAGCTTTTATATAATATAGAGGTATTTATATATATAGTACTAAAACTAGCTAATAAAAGTTATCTCTCTATTAGATATAATATTTATTAAGACTTTATAAAGCTTAAAAATAGAAATAAAATATTAGGTAGCTTTCTTAAGTTTTAGAAACTTATAAGAGAAGAAATAGCGTCTTTTTATAAAGTAGTAGTAAATTACTAAGATATATTTATAAATCTAGCTACTATTTTTACTAGCTAGTAAAGCTTAAATATAGTCTACTAAGATATTAGTCTAGAGTATATAAGAAATTAGTATAGGTTAGAAGTAACTAAGTTTACTATCTTATAAGTTCTTTATATAGTAGTAGATTAGGTATATATTATATAATTACTTAATAGATTAGAGTATTTTAAGCTAATAATAGTACTTATATATTAGATATAGCGTACTATAAAGTCTTTTAGAGTTTACTAACTAATAGTTATAGTATAAATTAAAGATTTAGTAGTATAGATAGGTATTTAGGGAGATATATAGACGCGTTTTATTAACTTAAAAGTACTTTTCTTTCTCTAATCTAGTAAAGCTAATATTAGCGTATAAGAAGTAGTATTTTACTTTATAGAAAGCTTTTAATAGTTTTTATTATCTACTATCTATAGTAGTAAATATAGCTTAAGCTATATAGTCTTCTAAGTACGCTATATCTAGTAATTCTTCTATTAGGCGTAAGTTAATAATATATAGTAAGAGTTCTAGGTCTAGTTCTCTATTATAGAGTAGTAGAAAATTCTCTAGTAGGTTTACTAATTTAAGTTTTATTCTTATAATATAGTAAAGGTAAGTATATACTATAGTAGCTTATTTTAGCGTAAATCTATTTAGCTTTTATAGGTTTACAAGGCTTAGAGCGTAAATTACTATATTTAGCCTAGGTTTTACGCCTAGGGCTAGGACTTAAGAGCTTAAGATAATTTAGTTAGCTCTTAATACTTATAGATTAGAATTATTTATAAAGTAATCTTATAGTTAGTAGCTTAAGGCGTCTATAACTTTATATATATTACTAAGTACGTATTTAATATAGAAATTAAATTAGGATAGAAATAATAACTAGTAAGCCTAGTTATTATAGGCGTAACAAGAGAAATCGAGATAGAACTAATTAGTCCTAACTTAGGTGCTAACAAAGCATAAGATAAGTAGAGTAATAACCTTAATTAGGAAACTACTTATAACTAGGACACGTAGTAGTAATCTATAATTACGTATAAATAGATTAGTAGTAATCTATAATAACGCACGAATAGATTAAAGTAATCTATAATTACGTATAGATAGATTAGTAGTAATCTATAGTATTACATAAATAGATTAGTACAAGTATATAGTTAATAGAATACGTATTATTAAAATAGTATTAGTAATCTAATCTCTAACCTAGAACGCTAATACTTAATATTGTACATATAAATTAACTATTGTTTATAGTTATTATAGATTATAATTTAAACTTTTATTATTAACTCCTAATCTACTAATACCTTATAAGGTTATTAGGAAGTTAACCCTAGTAACTACGTTATACCTTACTAATTTAGTTATTATAAGAAGTAAAGCGTAAGTAATATATAGTCTAGCTAATACAATAGTAGAAAGTTTAACTAAATAAGTAGCTAAGGTACCTATAAGTAGTTATAAATTAGATAATAGAGTACAAAAAGTAATTAGAGAATATATAAACAACCTAATCTTAAAAAAAAAAGATATAAAGATAGTAATTAACGCTTTAGAAACGTAGAATAAAGAACTATAAGATTACTTAAAGTAAAATAAAGTACAAATTAAAGCTATTATAGAAGGCTAAAACTAGATAGAACTAATTACCTAAAGACTAGAGATAAGTGCGATAAAGAAACTACTTAAGATACTTATTCTTAAAAAATTTAATAGAATAAGAGAAAAACTAAGACCCTTTATAGTATTAGTATAACTCTAGATAGATATATAAGCCTTATACTTTAATATAGAAGAGAAGAAGGTAATATATATTAGAATATACCTTAAAGAAGATATAATAAGATAGTTTAAACCTTACTAGATAGACTACACGATATACGCTCTAATAATATAAAAGTATAAAACTAGAGCTATTTTTAGAAGTTATAAATACTTTACTAAACAAATAAAAGTAGTATTTAGGGATATAGATATTACCTAATAAGCTAAAAAAAGACTTAAGAAGCTTACATAAAGTAAGAGTATTCCTAAATACGTATTATAGTTTAAATAACTATTGTAGAATATAGAATAGAATAAGGTATCTCTAATATTATAATTTAAACAAGGTCTAAATATAAAAATCTAATACAAAATAATTTATATAAAAAACCTAGGATACTAGAAGCTCTAAAGTAATAAGTAATATAAATTAATAATAATCTTTAAGAATAGAAGAAAAACAAGTATAAAAGCTAACCTAAAAACTAGGACGTTAGAGACTCTATAATCCTTAACGCTAATAAGGATAAAAAGAAAAAGAAAAACAAAGACTTTATATACTTTAGTTATAGTAAGAAAGGCTACTACTTAAAAGACTATTAATCTAAATAAAAAAGAGATATAGTATATTATAAATATAGAAAACTAGAACACTTTATAAAAGATTATAGAAGTAAAGACTATAAAAAAGATAAAAAAGCTTAGTTAAAGATAACTAAGAATAAAAAAGAAGTACTAAAAGTATAAGCTAAACTATAGAAGAAAGTAGCTAGGAGTAAAAAAATATAATATATAATACTTTACTAAACTTTTTATTATAAAGATAACTACTATATATACTTTTCTAGTATGTAAGGAGTAAGATAGTTTTTATAAATAAATAGAGTAGTAGTAATAAAAGAAAGAATAAAAGCGTAGCTAGAAGAAATAGCGTACGTAATAAACTTACTAATAGAAGGCTTAGAAGGGGAAGAGCTTTAGATTCTATTAATCTAGGCTAAAGAACTAGTACTAGATAAAGAGACTACTATAGCTTCCTCTAAAAGACTATAAGAAAGTAAGAAAATAGTTAGTATAAGAGATATAAAGTATACCTAGCTAGATATATATAGCTATAATAGCTCTATAATAATAAATATAGAGGAATAAAATAAAGAATAGAAGTTTATTTAGAAATACTTACTAGTTATAAGTATAGAAGAAGCGTATAAAGACTAGAAAGTACGTAACCTTAAAAAAATAAAGTTTATACTATTTTAAAGATAAATAAAGTAATATATAGTTATAATAAGAAGAATACCTATATAAAGAGAATAGTAGTTCTTTGTAAAAAAGACGTAATAAATTAATAAAGCCTATATACTAAGAGTACTAGTAGAGTATATTGCGAGATACGAGCTTAGGAATAAGTAGGAGATAATTATTAATTAAAGAGCTATCTAAGCTAGGCTACTTATATATAGTAGAGTAGCTTAAATAGCTTATATAGCTCGCTTACTACTATAGGCTTACCTAAATTGTATAGAGTAAAGCTCTAACTTATAACACACTCTCTAGGTAAGCTGCGTAGTAGAGCTATTTAATAAGTTTTGTAGTAGTTATCTAAACTTAGTTAAAAACACTTTTACCTATAATTCTATTTGTTTTAGGCTAATATACGAGTACTAAGCGCTTATACGCTACGCGTAGTATATTTAGAGTTTTCTTAGCCTTATAAACTCTTTAGTAACTATTATTATAGCTATTGTAAGTTACTATTTTTAAAGCTTTTAAAGCTTACTTTTTATATTAGTAATTATTATACTAACTTGTTCTTGTAGAGTAAAGCTAAGAAAGCTACTTACGCTTATATATCTTGCTCCTACACTACCTTTAAAGCTGCTACTACTACTACTACTACTACTACTACTACTACTAAGAAGAAGAAGAAGCGTACTAAAAAGACTCTAGTACTACAGACACTCTTACTTCTACTTTCTTATACCTTCTCTTCTAAGGAGGTTGTAAGTACTCTCTATAAGGAGCCCTACCTCTACTACACTTATAGCGCGTTAGTAGGCTACTCTAATAGAAGCTACTATAACTCCTTTAGGGAAAAGGTTTAGCGTTGTATACGCTATACTACTAGTAGCTATAGCTACGTTCTTATATAAGTTAATTTAAAAATTTTACTCTAGCTCTTTAATTTACTACTTTAAGAGCTACTCTAGCTCTTTATCTAATATTAGTTAACTAACTCGTATTATAGCTCTAAGATTACTTACTACGCTACTATTACTTTTATTACTACCTAGGCCTATAAAGCTCTAGAAAGGGAGCTTAAGGCTCTCTAAAAGACTTTCTATATACTACTTAGTAAAGTTGTAGAAGAGACTCTAGGTTCTTAAACTCTTTTACTACTCTTACCTCTACCTCTACCTTAGTCTACACCTATACCTACGCCTACTACTACTACTACTCCTACTTCTACCTATAATCTTACTACTACTATACTCGCTAACGCTACCTTTACAATAAAAGCTATTACTACTCTACTAGCTAGGGACGCTTAAGCTAAAGAGGCTTTTACGCGTTATCTACGCGTAAGGGCGCTTCTTAATAAGTTTATTAATCTTATATTTTAAATAGATACCTTATTTTAAGCTTAGCTCTAAGCTTTAGCTCTACGCTTTAGCGCTTTAATTTAAAGACTTCTTTATAGCTCTATACTCTACTTTTATAATTCTTGTAACTTAAGCTTAGCTTATATATCTTTAAAGTTAAGGTAAGCTTTAAATCTCTTAAACTACTACTCTAGGAGGTGCTTAGTTAGGCTATCTACTAGTATCTCGCTTATTAGTATATAAGAGACTTAAAATAAGCCTCTAGCGTACTCTTGTCTTAGCTATATATTCTATATATCTACGTAACGTAAGCGCGTTATTACTCTCTTATTTTTACCTATAACAAGTCTAATTATTTACTAATTATTATAGAAGATTATCTAAGTAGCTCCTAGGTCTAATATAAGCTCTTAAAAGAGCCTTTTTAGTACTATTACCTCTTTACTTACGTACTTAAGCGTAAGTAGCTTAGCTTTAGTAGTAGAAGTAGTTACTATAGCTTGTTACGCTACTTTCTATATTACTACTCTACTAAAGAGTATTACAATATAGCTATAAGATAAGTAGCGCGTTACTAGATTATTAGTAAA